>BQNB010066182.1:0-34659 GCA_026074375.1 Tanacetum coccineum
GTGATTCTTTCGAGCACGTCTTTGAAATTAAAAGTTCTATCATATTAATGATGTTTTCAAAATATATAGATCTGATATGAAAGTAACTTTTATAAAAGTATATATTACCGTAAACTTGCGAAATTCATAACTCCTTCGTTATTAATTGAAAAATTACGATTCTTATCGTTTTGGAATCCTAAAAATATGTGTGATCTGAGAAAAATAACCAATATTTTATATTAGAAGTATTTTATAACTTGTTTTTATAAAATTTATTTTATAAACCTGTTTATTAACGTATAACTTGCAAATTACGTATCTTCTTCGTTATAAATTCGTTTTTCGAGTTCTTTATATGCGCGCGATCCTTGAATCATGTAGTATTTTATAAAAACATAAAATAAATATATTTTATTTCGAATTTTCACAGAGTTTAATTTAGTTTTTGTACTTTTAAGCTTAACCACCTTGTTACAAGTCCATTACAATGCTTATTATCACATGTATCACATATTTAAAGTCCTCTAGTCCATACTTTGTCCAAAGTTTGTCCAAGAATCACAAGATCCATGAGTTTACACACCTATTTGTCCATAACTTTATATATGGCTTTTTAATTTTTAGTAACTTGTTATATATATACTTTTATATATAAACCCACTCTAGTACATACTTTATACTCATTATGACATGATTTAAGATCCTTTATACCATATGTAAAAGTTTTACCCAACCATAAAAAGTTTGTAAAAATCCATTTTTACAAGTAAATTAAGTTCCTAGTTGGTGTTAACTACATAGCTCATTAATACACATTTAAAAAATATAAATGTTAAAGTGATTAAGTTTTTTAGGTAACCTTAATATGATGTATTAATAACTAATACAAATCCGGTGAGGAACAAGGTGATCTATAACCTTGATTGCAACAAAACCCTAGCTTCCACACTTAGAAAACCCTAATCCAAACCAAAACCCTAATCTTGCACTTTCTTGTTTAAACACTTGTAAACCTTTAAACCAAACCTTCAAATCACCTTAGGTTATCTTATATATCATGTAGGAATGTGTGTAAGTGTTGTAAATAAAATTTTATATGGATTTGGTGTGTGCTGGGTTTGATGTCGTGGGATGTGAGGGACAAAGGACGAGAGTTTTTTTTTTGTGTTTTGCACACTTAATGATGAGTGTGTATGTGTGTTTTATACTAGTGCAAGACTTATATGACCATAGGACTAGTAAAAGATGCATGTAAGAAGTCTTGGGACAATGGGAGTAAAACATGGAAGTCTTGGTCAAAAACAATGGGAGGTATGGCTAGGTTTAATGGCAAGTGATGTACAAAAGACCAAGTTGAGATTTTTGTGATATTTCTTGATGTGTATACACCAAATCCGGTTTATGCATGTATATATGTAAGATATTTTGTTATTTTTAGGTATTGGGTATAAATGTGGGTATTTGTTGAAGCGTAGAAAAGTTTTGGTGGTTCCGGGTATGCCTAAACGTATTTTATCGCGAAACGTAAACAATTTACGTAACCAATAAAATAAAATGAACAAAGTTAATAATTATCCTCAAAATAATTACTTAACACTTGCTTGATGTAAACATTTAATTGTTTGATGCCCGTTTACATTGAACGGTAATTTTTAGCTTACGCGATTTAACTTAACGTCTTCAATTTAAAAGCAAACGCGTACAATACTAAAAATACACAGCGAATTTATTAATGTCGAAAATGACCCTAAAATACGGGGTGTTATAGTCTCCCCCCGTTAAGTGAGCCTTGTCCTCAAGGCTTAAGACGTGGCACTTGACGATGGTGCGGTCTTTGTGAAGAGGTGTGGATATTTCTTCCTGAATTGATCTTCGCGTTCCCATGTGAACTCAGGACCTCTCCTGGAGTTCCATCGAACCTTGACTAGTGGAATGCGGCTTTGCTTCAACCGTTTAACTTCACGGTCTATGATTTCTACCGGCTCCTCGACAAATTGAAGCTTGTCATCAAAATGTAGTCTATTCAACGGAATGACTAATGGTTCATCGGCATGGCACTTTTTCAAGTTGGATACATGAAATGTATTGTGAACCCTGCTCAGCTCTTCAGGAAGCTTAGCTTGTATGCAACGGATCTAACCTCTTCCATCACCTTGGATGGTCCAACATACCTGGGGTTTAGCTTCCCTCGTTTGCCAAAGCGCACTTCTCCTTTCTAAGGTGATACCTTCAACATGACTCGGTTGCAAACTTGAAATTCTAAAGGCTTACGCCTCTCATTGGCGTAACTCTTTTGGCGAGCAAGTTTGATAGCGGATTGTCCTAGGACGACTAGTGATGTGTCTCAGCTTCTTGGCTTAGGGTTTGGTATAAGATGACGTCGACTTTATTGTAAGATTGTATAAGAGTTTACTTAGTTATTATGATTGTTAGTTTGGTTCCTTGTGATAGGTACGTTTTATGAAAACGCACACAAAACTTGATATAAATAGAAAATTGTTTCTTGACAAGAAGTTTTAAGGTGACTACTCTCAGCATGGCATGGTCCTTCCTGAATTATACATAGTTGATCAGGCCATGTATAATTGATTACTAATGATGCATTGCTCATTTTCGTCAAAATAGTGTTATGATTTCATGATATTTGTGAGAGTTTCATAGATAAATAAGTAGAGAATTAAAGTAATTCGGACGGAATTTCCACAACACATTGATTTGATAGCTAAGTTGGAATCGTTCGTACAACACAACGGAAATTTAAGAGAAAATACAACGAGGATTTCTTAAAGGAATAGAGTCTAAGCATTGATATCCTCCTCTATGTCGTTAAGGTCTTGATTGGTTTCTCCTCCTCCTAAGGCATGCACCATTTCACGTGCTCCAGTACCTTCAGCTTGGTTTTCATAGTTCTGGTTCTTTAGCTCCAGGCAATCACTCATGTAGTGCCCTGGATTCCTACATTCATAGCAAGTGAGAGTTCTCTGATTGTTAGTAGCAGCAGAACTCCAACAGTCTCGGGTCAGATGACTGACTCTTTTGCAGTTTGAGCATTTTATAGTGCATGGGCCATTGTGATGAAACTTGCACTTGTTACACAGCGGTAGAGTTCCAGCATATTTCTTCAACAGTTCCCAGAGGCGTTAAGTCGGGGCCAATTTACGTGCTTGGGAAGGGGGGTTGAGGCCGTTGGGGGTTGTGTGTAAAGTTTCCGTCTTGGGGTACTCATGTTTAGTACGCAGCAAAAGTATGTGAGTTTTCTTATCCATCAACGCGGTTTGCTTTTAGTAGCTTTCTGATGGTTTGGTCTTGACTCATAAACATGCAGGAATTCATGTCGACGCAAACCACCGCATACCTTTCAACTTGTCCGGATCCTCTAGGAAACATTTAAACACAGTAGAGCTAGTTCTGGAAATGGTGGTTATCCTATCACATCAGTATCTTTTACTTTCAAATGCACAAACTCAGCCTGAGCTTGTTCATCTCGTTCCGTCGGACAAATACTTGTCAGTCTTTTCTTACAAGATTGTCAGGTATTTGCATTAGCAATGTCATGCCCAACACTTCTAACGTGGGAATTCACCACGTCAGAGCTCCTGCAAATGAGTACAAGTGGAGAACTTGATTGATTTTCCAAAGGAGCAGGTTGCTTATGTGGAATACTGTTCTCATCCTTTCAACATTTAGGTTAGTTCAATACTCCCTCAGAGCACTTTGAAAATACAGAGGTTGGCACTTCATGAAGTCTGGTACAGTGCATTCTCGAGCAACGCGTAGCGGTCCCTTCTGGCACCCATTCCCAACAGTATGACTGTATCGCCATTCCTGTTTGCTTCCGTGCTTGCCGTCGCCCAGCAAGTTACACCTCTGGTCAATCATTGCCTGTAAGATTGGGCATTGGTGACAGAGGTTAGGTTCGTAGGATTTTTATGTAACTAGGTGTTGACCCCTTGTGCTCTTTTTGGGGATTTTCCTTCAAAATCACACAAACATGTAAGATTAGTTAATTCCCAAAAGTTTGCTCCGAAATAGGGTGTTGTGAAGTGATTGTATGGTCAATCTGAATCGTAACCATGGCATAAAATGAATTTAATGGGGGGGGTTAAGATTCAAAGCTTTGATAGGCTTTTATGTTAGATTTGTTTAGAACTATGGCTATAGTACTACCTTGCCTAAAGGATGCTTTAGTATTGTTTATAAATAACCCTTATATAAAATTATTGTCAGAATTACACAAGGGTAGGGGTCAGTATATAAATAAAGTCATGCCCAGCAAGTAAAGCATAGTAGGTGTTGTCTGCACATATCAGAACAATTTTCCTATAGTGGTCTAGTGAGCACTATAATTACGATATTGTTTCCACCTAATGCTCTCTAGGGTTTTATCCTTGTCCTCATGAGTTAACCATCCTCGAGGGAATTCTATCAAGACTCGAGCTGTTGTAACAATCTTGTATGACTTATTGCAACTCAATAATAGAACCTCTACTTGAGATTTAGTTATGAATGGTTTACACATCTCGATCCTAATTTAATAAATTAATCGGACATTGCGAGCAATATCGAATTTATGTTTGATTAAGCATGAGCATCGTGTATAGATGTTGCATTATGGATCAGATATGGTCTGAGGGTTGTGCAAGCACACCACTGCCTCAACAGAGCTTAGTGTTTGATTATCTATAGAGAAAATCTAGTGTACTTGTGAAAATGTTGATGTATGCCAATTGTTTACTGCTCAACGGCTATAGTTAGGGTAAATATATGCAACTAAGTTCCTCTATAGCTTGGTGTGATACCACTATCTGTACACACCAAAAAATGGGTCGCAAGGTAATGTGTTTCTAGGAGAGTTACTTCATAATACATTGCTAAGTCATGAGAGAACGACCTCTTCAACTGTGACGTTTGAAAAGAAAACTATTGGTTTTGTCTTAATACATTGAATCAAATACGCTCCAAGCTTCGTAATATCACTGAAAAATAAAAACATGCTTTTAAAAAAGTTAGTAATTAAGTTGTTGAGTTCATAGGTTTGTAAAATGTAAATCATAATCATAAATTTTTTTTACGTATTTAGTGTATGGACGCCCATATTCCAAATGTTTCACATTATATATTGTAATGAGCACTAATTAAATCAAAAATGTTTCAAATAAGATATTATAATGAGCACAATATTCTCAAAAAATTTAATTTATATATTGTATGAGCACTCTTTATTCACAAAATGATTTCAAATAGTATATTATAATGAGCACCATATCTCAAAATGTTTCGATTTTTATAATTGCCACTTTATCTTGGCAAAGTACCAATGAATCATATGCTGTATAAAATAATGATTAGATTAGACTCTCAGTTCGTTTGAACAGCTTAGTGACTTAATTTAAGTATGCAACTTTATATCAGGACCGTAAGTTCAGATTATCAGTAAAATCATGTTGTGCATTTGACAATGTTATAAACGTTGGTAGTTCGATCTCAAACTTGTGATAGCTAATCACGAACGGGAGTAGTCAACCACCCTATAGACTCTATTTCATAACACTTGCGTTTACCTCAGGTAATTACCAGTTCAATTCATTAAGTAATCCGTACTCATTGGGTTTTGGTAACTGGTAATAAGGTCCTTGTATTCAATAAATATAGTGGAAAGCTAAGCAAGCCATTCGTTCTACGAGGATAAATAAAGTGGGTACTTAACAATTTGTAAGGTTGAAACATACACAAATAATGAGTTTGAATTTAAACATCTAAATTAAATTTGTAACCTAGTGTTCTTCACCTAAAAAACAATAAGTAAAATCCATAAATGTGGGGCTATAAACTCACCTTGGCGCCGTGTGCGTTAATCAGTATGCACGTGAGTGCTTGGTTTTGGAGTGTTCTCACTGGGAAGGTATATGCTTCTCACTCGGTAGATGATCGAAGCAAGCCAAGAGATCAATATTAGGTTCGTTTAAGACTAATCTAGTTGGGTAAGTATAGACATATATAATTTATATTGTAACTATCACCATCTAATGTTTTAGGTGAAATCAAGACTAAATCCGTATTTGATTAAATATTGGGAATACGCGCCATCGTATTTCTTACTGTTCTAGTGCGATAACTAGTTCAATCGCCTTCTGTAAAATAATATTTATCAAGTTTTAAAACAAGTATCGATATTATTTAAGACGTTTCAAAATGTTTCGCAATTTTTTTTATATAAATCGTATTCAGCGGCGGACAAACATTATTCATTCAGGAACTAGTGCACAAGTTTATAACAATATGTTTCTTTTCGTTTTTAAGCCCGTTTCTTCTCGTTTCTTATGGCCACGTTTTCGTAATAAGACGACAGTATTCAAATATGACATTTTTGTATTTCATGATCCTGTGGTGAACAATGATTGTTTATGTTACACCAGTTATTTATTACATTAGTATATCGTATAAACCGTAAATGGAGCTATCTTTTTTCGTATATAGCTCCGTTTTTAGCGATCTTTTGTCGTGGTCCGTATCACGTAATTAAAGTGAGTTCTATCATTATAATGATATTTTCTAAAATAAATGTTCCCTGATTGAGCGAGTAGTGTTGGTTTTATCTAAATTGTATTTTATAATACGGTATTTACCGTCAAACTGTATATTATGTATCTTTTTCGTTTAAGGCGGTTTTTCGAGTTCTTTTTACATATCGGACCTCGTCATGAGGCTGTACTATCTTTATAACGCAATAATGTGGCTGTCATAAAATTATAGACCAAAAAATGCCTTTTTCGACCCTTGCCATAATTAATTATTAAGGGGACGCCGGGGGGAGTAGGTATACTTTAATATAATATATAATTTCAACTTTATAAATAGCACAAGTTCTTTTAATAAACCTTTATATATCATATGTCTAATAATTAGTATGGTCCATAAGTCCATGATTTGTCCAACGTGGAGTCCCAAGCTAAAAAAGATTCCATGCCATTTACACACTTCCTTGTAACTTATTTAGTAATCTTTAAAAACCCTAATTTATGTACATAACCAAGGGTGTTATCATCTACTCTATATCCATTCTTCATCATGACTATCATCATCATATAATACAGTACAAAAGTGTACCAAATCCATAGTAAAGTAAAAAAATTACATCTTACATGTTTAAAAGCATCCTAATGGTGATTTTGCTAAATAGAACATATATACTCATAAAATCATAAATGTAAATTCTTAAAGGGTTTTAGATAACCTTGATGAGATGTATGATGATGAACAACACAACCTAAACCCTTGTTTAGATTAAAAACAAAGATTGCAAAGTTAGAAAACCCTAGTTAGTGAGTGTTGAAAACTTGAACCTGTTTCTTAATGCATTTTCACCATTGTAAATGATTAAATTCCAATGCTTGCTGACGTAGGATAGTGTATAGCTTAGTAATGCTGTGTAAGTTGATTATAAATGTTGTAGTTTAAAAATTAAAGGACTGGTTTGTTGGTGGCTTATTTGAGCGTGGGGTTTTGTAGCAAAAAAAAGGAAGAGAAAAGATTAGGATTTTGATAAGGAAATGCAATGTGTGTGTTTTTCTTTGTAAGGCTGACTTATAAGTGTATATACTATTCAATGAGCAAATTGAAAAAGCCCAGAAAGAGGTGGGGTTTTCGGTCGTTGGAATCACAGGAAACAAGGGGAGTGTTTAAGGCTTTTTCTTGGTCCAAAAACTAGTTAGTACTCTGGTCTCATAATGCCCAAGGTGATGTACATTTGATTTAGTAGGTTCTTGGTGTTGCTTCTTGTTCTCCCTAAGACATACATTACACGAAAAAAGTACGGTTAGGATGATACAAAACTTCATATGGATCTATGTATATGGATGAATTCTGTGCGGATTTTTTATGGTTAGTATGAAGGCTAGGCTAGATTAAATACAATGTACAACTGTTTTGTACAATGTCGGGTTTGGTTTGAGATTCTATAATGATGAATTTGCGATAAGGTGATAAATACTTGAAGTTTTTTGTATAAACTATTTGAGTATTGGGTACAATTGTGGTATTTGTGAATCGTAGAAGTGTTTTTGGTGGTTAGGGATGCGACTAAAACATATTTTATCGCGTAAGTACTCACTTTTACGTAACCACTAAAATAAAATGAACCATGTTAAGTAATTATCCTAAAAATATACTTACCACTTTCCTTGATGTAAACATTTAATTGTTGATTGCCGTGTACATTGATCGATAATCTTTTAGCGTACGCGACTTGACTTAGCGAATTACGATTTTAGAAGCAAACGGGTGACTAATATGATAAATTAACTTGCTGAATGTTTATTGACATCGTAAGATGACTAAAACACGGGGTCGTTATTACATTTGGCTACTTAAAAATTATCCTAGTTCGATTGGATAGACATACAATTTGACATCCACATATGAATTGTCTTATCCAAATCCATCAGAGGGATGGAAGTTGCATGAGGATACAGAAATAATTAGATAAAAGCCGATGTATGACTTTAACAGACAGAGATGTGATGGATGGTACAGCCAGAATGGGGTGAAAAGAAATTTAATGATACAACAAGTCCAAAAGGCTTAAGACTTTAGCTTTTGGAAGAGATTGAAGAGTATTTATGTTGAGCTTGTGAGGGAAGATCACTATGTTAGTTGGATGGAATCAATGTAAGGCTAAACTTACCTAAGCTAGTGTTTATTTGATTTGTGGAGTTATGTATGTGATAGATAATGGGTAATGCTATTAACTCATGAAGATAGAAATAGAAAATATTCTGCACAAGTTAGCTTTCCATGATGTTAATAGAAGAGAACTAGAAGTTGATCATGAAATATGTGACAATGCATTTGAGCTTTTAGATTACAAGTACACAACTTATGGAAGTAGAAGAGTGTTCTGAGTTGGATACATCTCCTAGTGATCATAGATGATTAGATAATGAAGGAATCTTGATGTTAACACGATGAATGAGTCAAGCTTTAGGGGAGGCTTGTTAAGAATTAGATTGCTTCTCACAAGAGCTCTTAATGCTGCTGGTTTACGTTTATGCTAACTACTAATGATTAGAGAAAACTGTACTAAGTTTAATTAGTGCTGCTAGTGTTTGTTAGTGCTTCTAGTAAACGTAGTACAAAGTTAGTACTGTCAGTTTATTAGTACTGTTAGTTATAATAGTTAGTATTGCTAAAGTGACATGCATGAGATATATTAGGAATAGATATGCATTGATCACTTAACATGTTTTGTAAGCCCATTAGGGTTTCCTTGGTGTATAAAAGGAATCCTACGACATAGATCTAGATATTAGTTTTCAACTTAGTATTCATAGTTTGCATAGCAATCATAGTTAGTATTCATAGCTATTTTGTAACTCAAAATAGTATTCAATTTATTGAAAGTTTAGTAAAGATCTTGTTTTACTGTTTCATTGTTCTTCTTAGTATTGCAAACTAGATTCCACATAGTTTGTGATATTCTCAATCTTAGTTTCTACTATAGTTGTCTTGGATCTATCCAATACAACTAAGCTTTAACAAGCTAAGTAAGATATGTCAAGAAGGGATCAACAAGGATGATAAGAAGGATGATGATGAGGAGGATGAGGAGATAGAGGAGAGTTTAGATTTTGACAATGTGAGCGAGGACACAAAGGATAAGGGTCCTACTACAGAGGATGAGGATCCTGCTGCTGGGGACAAGGGTCTTGCTGCAGGGGACAAGGGCCTCGGTATGGGAGTTGAGAGTTATGGTTCAGATGATGAGAGTCGTGGGTTAGATGACGAGGGTCATAGTGTAGAGAGTGATGGACTTGGTTTAGGGGAGGAAGAGGAGGCTGTACCTAAGGGTCATCAGCAGGTAGTTCCAGTTGTGGGGACAACAGTGAGCGCGCCTTTAAGACTTGGATATTGGGCATTGAGGCGCTGAGAGTTAGCATTAGAGGAGGATTATATATACAGTACGTTTGAGGTAGGACAGGGTTCTAGATCTGCACCCGAGCCCAAGAGACCAGAGAGGGTGTCGACATCTAGGCAGCCCACACTCACCACGTGGACAGACCCGGAGGACGATATGGTTTATATTGATGTTCCTGCTTACCCACCACCAACACCACTTGTTCAGACACCACCCTCACCTGAGCGGTCGTCTGGCTCACTTCCCATTTCTCTATCACCTTCTATTGTTCCTTCATCTATTTCATCACCCATGATACCGCTGACTGTACCATCTCCTATAGCTACACCCCCTACGGCTGAGACTGAGGGATTTTTGACTGAGCTAGGAGCTCAAGTCGAGATGCAGGGGGGATTGATTCATGATCATGCGGTATGATTAGAGGAGCTATCGCCTGCTTTGTTTGAGAGGTATGATAAGGACATAGAGAGTTATTTACTAGGTCGGGGCAGTTAAGAATGAGATTTTCTCCTAGAGGTATCAGTTTAGGAGTCTAGAGCATGAGCAGGAGAGGGTCACAGTGACTTTTGGAGCATTATAGAGACCAGTGTTAGCCTTAGAGTCGTGAGCAGGTCAAACGGATGCATAGAGAGCAGCTCTGTGGCATGCCATCAGTGATGCATAGGGAGAGAACCAGGAGTTGTAATTACAGCTTGCTGAGGAGAGACGTGCGCGGTTAGAGTTGCATGAGATTGTTGACAATATAAGGAGAGGGCAGGAGCCCCGAGGAGATGTGTAGGATATATGAGGTTTGGATTAGTAGTTTGTGTATATCACTAAACCGGGTAGCATCGGTTAGTGTCGATATTATGATTAGAAAAGTTCTTTTGTATTGGTAGTTATGACAAATCCTTACTAGTCGTTAAGTGATTTATATTGAAATCGATTCGTGATAGTGAAGGAAATTTTGTTTGATATTTATGGATAGCAGTATTTTTTGTGTGTGTTATTGTGTGATTAGCTTGAGAGAGCAGTTTTTCTCGTGTGTAAGTGCGTTGCGTTGGTCGCTCGTGATAGAGCGGATACCTATTTCCTTATTAGGATTGGTGTTCGATGTAGTTAGTATATATTCTGTAAGCTTGAAATGTATTCGAGCTAGTCGATTATACCATCTTGTTAAAGAGTTGTGGTGATCAATTGGGAAACCTGATCATACTTTTTATTATGTAAGCTTTTGAGAGGTATCTTGACCTACTTAAGTGATGTGAGATTTAAGACACTCGTGGAGTAGGATTGATTTGGAAAAGTTTAAGGCGAATAATGATGAGGTTTAGACTATGAAACGTCCTTCCTAGAAAGATAGAGCCGGGATTGTTTGACCAAGTAAGGTTTACTTAGGGATTTTGAGTAAGTAAGTGTTGGTAAAGAACTATGGGCGTTCTTGAGAAAGTAGAGTGTGAATTGTATTGCATAGGACGTATACCCTGTAGGGTTAGTCCTGTTGGTTGAATAACCAAAAAGTTTAGCAATGCCACTTCTTGATAGAATAACTGTCACGTCGGGCACTGGATCATATCCTGACACCCGACTGAGACTGTGTGACCTAAGTGTGAGAAATTATAAATCTAAGAGATAGTACGAGAGGCTATTGTAGTTTTATGAATGAATATGGATTGACCATCAGAAAATGTAGGATTTGGACTATGGAAAGACTTAGTCTTTAGAGGAATCGTAAGAAACCTTGCTTGAAAAGACTAAATCCTAGGGATTGATGTTATTCTTTGAGGAATGGAATTTCCTGTCAGTATTATGAGTTGATAATTTGAGTTGAATTTCTGGGCGAAATTCCTTTAAGGGGGTGAGACTGTGATAACCGGTAATTTGCCCAGGGTTAAGTATTATAAAATATTATAGCTTTCATTTTGAAGTCTTTCGATCTTGTTAGTTTTCCTGATGAAAGCTGAAAAATTGACTTCTGTTGACTATTTTTGCGTAAAAACGGTTTCGGTTTAACCGGGGGTTTGATGGAAATTTTGAATTCGTAAATGAAACGCTTTTGATTCGTTTTCTATTTTAGAGTGGTTTTGTGGTTTTCTGTGCTTTTCGAGAAGTTTTCCCGCGTTTAGCGAAAAATCGTCACGCAGCGCGTACTGGCATGACAGTTTATTCGAGAATGGAGATTAAATGAATTTGGGAATGTTTTAATGTGTTTATTTATTTAATAAATTCATAATTATAAAATAATGTTAGTTTAAAACGTAAATCGTGAGTGTGAGATTTGAAAGTTATCAAAAAACGGTTGTTTTTGTGATATTCGGTAAAAGACTGTAACGGTCGTAAAAAGGTGAAATTTTGGTTGAATATAATTTTTCAAACCCTATCTTGTGGTTTGAAGTGTTTTTAAATGGATGAGCAAGGTTCGGTTGAGTTTTGTCAAAAATTCATGTTTTTGGTCCGGAGTCGCCCGACAACGGCTCAAAATGAATTTTTGTAGTAATTTAATGTGATAGGTGTCGTGTGAATAACCTAGATTTATGGAAAAATGATTTTAAACGCAATGAAAATAATAACTAAGTTCGGTTGACATTTTAAATAGATGAAAATTGAGTTTTTAAGTGATCCCGACGCAAAAAGGAAAACCCGAGACCCGCCTTAGATGCTTGTTTGGACGCCTAGGGGATAAGGGGACAAGGAGGCTATAATTAAGCTAGTATGTCCCATAGTACTCATAAAACCACCACCACCTCAAACATTTTTGGTTCATTCATCATTTTAAAATCAAAACAAATTTTTTCCATTTCTCTTCTCTCTCTAGAACCGGACGAACCGCAAGGACGAAAGAAACCAAGATTTTGAAGATTTTCTCAAGAACACGGGTTAAGAATAGATAGTGGGTTGATAGTTAGTAGACGTGGGTTATATAAAAGGTGTACGAGTTCGTTCTTTTCGCGTCAAAACCGAACCAAGGTCATCCAAACTTGTAAGTTTTCTAAACTTTGTTGTACGAGTTGATCGTCATAAAAATCGAATATTGGAAACGAAAATGTAAATAAAGGGGTGTTTGTGCGTTGGCTTATAAAGGAAAAAAAGAAAGGAATTTTAAGTTTGAATAAAATGGTTGTTGTGGTAATTTTACATTTTATAAAAGTGCTTAACAAGGACTTATTTTGAAGCTTCGCTTATTTAATAAACTAGGTTATAACTTATTTGGGTTTGTTTGGTTTTGGTTTGGGCTTGGCCCAACTAAAGGGTCCGTTTGGTTACGTCGGTCCGACACAAAAGTGGGCTTGGCCCACTTGGTTTTGGCTTATTGGTTTTGGCTATGGCTTATTAGACTTGGCTTATTTTTGAGCTTTTGTTTTCGGCTTATATTATAAGCTTATAGCTTATTTGGTTTTTGACTTATATTATAAGCTTATGGATTATTTGGTTTTCGACTTATATTATAAGCTTATGGCTTATTTGGTTTTTGACGTATATAAAAAGCTTAGGCTTATTTGGTTTTTGGCTTATATAAAATATTATGAGCTTATAGCTTATATTTGGTACGGCTTAATGGACTTAAGGTCCATTGGATTTATTGGGTTTTGATTTATATTTTTGGACTTATGTAAAGAGATATGGACTAAGTTTTGCTATCGGGCTAACTACTTAAGACCTTAATGGGCCATAAGGCCCAATAACAAGTGAATGGATAGTGGGACGTGTAAAATTGAATAACTAATGGTTGAGACAAGAGGGATTTGTTCGGACTTGCCGAATGAAATTTAATTATTTTGCTACGGTTGGATAAAACGTGTTGAAAATATTGGTTTTGTGTTTTGTCGGAAAATGTTGAGTTAGTGAAAAGTGGTTGAGATTAAGGGTTAAAACCTCTAAAAAAGTCATATAGACGTACGGGTCATGTCGAATTTTTGAAATAAGTTTATACTTAGAAACTTTGCTTAAAAGGGTAAATTTTCAAAGATTTTAATAATAGAGAATTGTTTTACTACAAAATTTACTACAAGACGAAAGATGTATTTTCTCGAGGCATTTCTTAAATATTTAACATTGTAAACGTTGTGTGATCTGAGATTTAAGGGATTTTTTGTACGAAAGATATGTGTCGAGGTAAAAGCTATTGGACATAGACATATGAAAATAACGAGACGTTGTAATTACCCTGTTAGCCCAATAATAAGACGAAAATAATAATAAAATATTATTATTTTACTTAATATCAATACTTATATATATATATATAAATATATATATATATAATATATATATATATATAATATATATATATAGTAGTATATATAATAAAGTATATTATAGAGTTAGATCAAAATGAGAATAGTTTTCTTAAAATAAGAAGGATAAGTAACTATAACCGCATATCCGAGATGCATCGACTTAAATTAGATGCATCTCTATAATCTTAGATGCATTATAATGCATCATAATGTGTTTTCTAGCTTTTAATTAGATGCATATACGTATTTTAGATGCATTTCATGATTTCTCTTGTTTTTTGGTCCTCTACATGTGCCAAAATCATGAAAATCAATTTGCACTATCTACACATCAAATTAACTTTCGAAACTCTATATGTGCATCATTATGAATAGAAAGCATCTAATCTGAAAGACATTGCAATCTCAAATGTGTGGAGTTTTTAGTCACTTTCTCACCACTTCTTAATTTAATTACTTCTCACTGGATATTGTTTCCCTACTAATATAGTATATATATATATATATATATGTATATAATATATATAGTTATATATATATATATATATATATATATATATATATATATATATATATATATATATCGTATCGATTACGGAAATGTGGATTTATTTATCTTCGGCTTTTGAGTTCTTGCTCATTTCTTTTTCGTCAGATTTCCACGGAGTATTTTGGTCGATTGTATCGTTCAACGATTTGAGGTGTTTGAGCTATATTGTATTGATGTCGCACTTTGCCCAAGTGTTTTGAGTCGTTTTTGCGTAATTACCACACAACCATAATATGATATGAAGTTGAAATGGGATTTTGGGATGAAAATGAGGATTTTGTGTGAGTATAGACGAACACTTGTACAATAAGATAATTTTGTACGAGTATTAATAAAGTGAAACCTACGAGCTCACCAACATTATTGTTGACTAGCGGGTATGCTATGTCAGGGATTGTTTGCATATATATTCACTGTCATATAGCACTATTGTCTACTGTTTTAAGATATTGGCACAGCTTTTGGGTTTAAGGTCAAACCTACGAGCTCACCAACATTATCGTTGACGTTTTCGAGTATCATTTTCAGGTGTGTCTGTTAGCCTCAAAATATTGAGTCGAACAATGGAAGTTCGTTCATTAATTATATTAGGTCTCGCTCATTAATTAATATACGTTGTAATAGGCTAGACGGGTAAACAGGATCTTATATGTAAGCTAACCGGTCACGTGTATCGGGCGAAAGTCCAAGAATCCTGATCCCGGCCCGTAGAATTACTAACGCATGAAAGCCTTTTAGTTTTGATACATATACACCTCCTCAAGGAAAGTGAGGGGGGTTGGTCATTTGTAATTTTTCATTTTGTAAGTAAACTTCCCAATTCTCTCACTTTCTCTCTCTTGTTTCTCTCTCTACAATTCTTCCCATCTCCTAAGTTAATTTCTTGTTCTTATTATGAAGTGAAGTGATTTCTTGGATCTTACATTTGGTATCAAGAGCCTCGGGTAGATTGTATTTGTTTTGTGGTTCAATAAGCTCAAAAAGCTTATTTTCATGGCTTGTTTCATCAATAAGCTCACGAATCAAAAAAAATTGGGGCTTATTGGTTCGTTTTTCTTCTTTATTTCTTGCTTCACTTGATCTACACATTCTTGTGTTTCATTTGTAGTTATAAGCTCAAAATTTCGTGGCATATTTTTGACAATAAGCTCACGGCTCAAAATTTTTGGGCTTATTGGTTTGGTTTGCTTGTTTACACCTTGCAATACTTGGTCTAATTCCTCTATTGGTACTAAACTAGGGCTTCGTTTTTCATTTTGCAAAATTTCATGCTTATTCCAAGCTTATTTTGTGGCTTATTTCGGTGCTTATTTGAGATTTGCTTATTTATTTGTGGTCCTAACCGGTCAAACAAAGGGGAGACATAGATCCTCTTTTCTAGCTTCACAAGATAAGGACATTTTGTTGTTTTCTAAACAAGACATATACTTTACTTGTGCATTGGCCCTAACGTAGATAATTAAACATAGACGCGGGATCGTAATTCTTCATAAATAGAAAATTTACACATTACATCTCATGTGTGACAAAGCAATAGGTAGAATTGGATAGCTAGCAAGGAGTAGTGCATCCCAGGTAAATACGCTTTATTCTATAATTATTATTTAGTTTATTAGTAATTAAATAGCTTAAAACCAAAATCTCTCTAAAACCAGAATTTATTTGCTTTCATTAAATATAAAAACACAAAAAGAATCTTCCTTCAACCCTTAGACCTTAGTGAACATTCAATCCGGCCTTCACAGTGCTATTCCCCTAGAGAATAATAACAACCCTCGATCCTTGCCTATACTACACTACAACGATTAGTTACACTACCTAGGGAGTTGTAAAACTTCTTGTAGAAGTCCCTTTCGACAACCGCAACAAGTTTTTGGCGCCGCTGCCGGGGAATATCGTAGGTTTTGGATTCTATCTAGCTTAGGTCTACTCACAAGATTCCTATCAAGTGAGATTTAATTCCTTGTCAAGTAGATTTCTTTTAGTCTATCTCTTCTTTGTGTAGTTGTTCGTAAATATGTCATTCGTCACCATGGCGGATGAAATTATACTTGAGTCGTTAACGGAAGAACAATTTCATAGAATGTTACCATGAAAATTATCTATAAGATTCTAAAAGTGACTTAGAGAATCTTGAGGAAATACATAAAATGATGAATGGTGGAGTAGAATATCCTCGCACACAAAATGCCTCACCTAGTGAAATTAAAGAACATTATACCTTCACCTAGGATTTAAAAACGTATGAACAAACCTTTCATGTTTAGGATCCAACTATTGTTGGTGATGCAAAATGAAACCCTTAGGAAAAGTGACCAATTGCATCAAACTTTTGAGAAGAGCTCCATAGCAATGACCCGTAAGTTAGATGACATGATAGAATTTCCTAAGTCACAACCTAAGAGGACATATAACGAGGATTTAGAATGTGAGATAGTTATGGTTAAGATGCCTAAGTGCATGTCATGGTTAGATGATGATCCCATAGGTGATCATGATACGATGGAGGATAAGGTGGATAATTCGAGCCTACAATGCACCCCACAAGTCCTCCCATCAATTGAGTTATACACACCGCCTGTGACTCACCCAGAAGAAGTAGAAGAGACTATAGAAATCCCAATGGAGGTAGAACCTTTGGACCACATGAAACTAGAGGATCTAGGCTTAAATACTAATACTCATAACCTCTTTCTTAGTTCTAAGGGATTTCTTAGTGTTGATGAACCGGAGCCCCAACTTTTACCTAATTTTTCACCCTTAGATGTAAATCTAAGAGACAAAAGAGGAACCAACCCACCCATCAACCCATATAGTTCGGGTAGTTTTAAGATAAAGGTAGTAAAACCCTTGACCATTCACACACCGCCTTCACCCCATGTGGTATACCTCTATCGAAATGGTATGTATCGCTACTATCACCCACACTTAACCTCAAGTGTAGGGGAGACCCACCTTTTACGCGTCAAATAAGCATAGAGTCAGGCTCGTGACTCGAACAAAAACAAGCGCTTTTTCAGAGGCAACCCAATATTTAAAATTAATGAATTTAGGAATGTCGTGTATCTTGTGTGTTCATATGAGTTTGAACTGTTTTTCATGGTTTATGCAGTAATTCATACAGGAAATAACTCATAACATTGCGTACAATAAATTTTTCATCAAAAACAAAAACTAAAATTTTCTCAGAGTGTGGAGACGGCGTCACGATTTGTACGCGACGCCGTCACCATGACACTTGTGACGGGGTCAGAATATTCCTGACGGCGTCAAATGCCCAGGTGCAAGAAAATTCGAAATTCTTAAGTATTTTTGAAAATATAACTTGTGTAATATTTCAAATTTGTAATTCTTTTATAAACCTGCAGAAAACCACGATTACATTAACACATTCATCCTATCTTTATTGCTACGTAAGTCTAAACGTAGTATAAAACAGGTTTGTATTTACCATTCACCCTTGGATATTATGCTATGGTGTAGTGTCTTTTGTCGCTTTTGATTATAGGTTTATATTTGACGAGAAGAAGCATGGAAGTCTTAGGAAAAAAATAATTTTTTCAATGGATGATTCTTATAGGACGATTATAACAGATATCAACGCATGTTACTTCTCCATATTGACCCAAACCAGGGGATTAACTAGTTTCTTTTCACTGTTTTCTAATCCCTTTATTCCGTTTATAACTGGTACTTCTATAAACATTGAGACAATGTTTCAACTTAAATGTAGGGGGAACAATAACCTTAGAAACTATTCTTTCATTTTATCCATTTGCTTTGTCCTAAAATGATGGTAATATAATCAAGGTGTGAACATAGCATAAAAGGTAATTTTGAACCCAAAATATAAATTTTTTATGACACATAACCGACTAAAAACCGAGTATTAATAGCGTCTCATGGATAGAATTTATATTACTAAGCACCTAAAACCCTAAATTCTACCCCCCAAATATGAGTTCGCCCTTAAGATATTATACCTTTAGACTTGTTTCAGAGTTAAATAGTGAGCAATCCTGTGTATCAATTCTCGATACGGATTGAACGCGGTTTTGGTCGCTTACTGGAAAACATTGGTATCGAGGTTACTTTAGGATTATGCGAGGTGTACCGATAGAATATTAAATTCTAAAACTTGTTATTGTGATGAATATTCGACACCGCATAGTAAGTGATAGGATTTGCTGACAAGAGGCATAAGATAACCCACATATTTAAACCTCAATTGATAAATGGACACACCGATCAGGTAACTAACCCACACCATGCCATGCACTCATATTTAAGTGCAGGATACCCAGAGAACAACCCCTCCGAGGCCATCGTTTTTCATGTTCACGAATTTTTTAGTTAAGCCGTACTATTAATTGAAAATCATAGTCACCCTTAAACCAATCGTTACACACAAATCGCCTTAGAGCCTACCTGTATATACTCTGCTATAGTACATTATTATGTTATAACCCAAGTTAATTATTGAGTACAAAAACGGATGCTAAGGTCCTATTATTGTAAATACTGTTTTTGGGATGAATGGGATTCAGTAGTATTTATATCGTATAAGAATTGGTGAAGAAAAGTAAGTCAATACACCCCATACATTGATAGATGATCCCATGTTATTTTTGCTCCACTCTCAAATAATGTCATTAGTTAGATTGTAAATAACGATATTAAAAGCTCAGTGTAGGGGTAACGTGTTATAAACCCTAAGTAATGATGTATAATTTTATTCAAAAAAAAGAAAAAAAGAAAGAGATTGGTGTAGAGTTGTGTAGAGTTTGTATATCTTCGTCCGAGTCATGGCTTAGCAACCAAACTAGTGTGTATTCATGTAAATATTTAGCTAACCCTTCCACTCCAAAATTCACCCAAAGCCACCCAAATGATCCCTATCTTGTTGTTCCGTTTCATTATATGTATCTTACACCTACACCGACAACCTTTAAAAGACCTCTTAGATAGTAATGAATTAATGCCTTGCGCCTAGGCGGTGGAGGTGATCCTTTTCCAAGCTATGAAAATTTATAAGATAAAACAAGTAATGAGAGATGATATTTTGTTTCCCTATAGAAATAATTTATTATACACCCGAGAGAAAGAGAGAATCCCAAACACTTTTGTGAGGTGCTATGATATCTTTCCGTGCTTTAATTATAAGGTCTAGGAGTTGTATTGTTAAATTACTTAAAAGAGTTGGTTAATGACCTATATATTAATACGGCTATTTTCTTTAGAAAGCCCGTTTGCTTGAGGACAAGCAAATCCCCAAGTTAGGGTATTTGAATGAGGTGTCATTTTATAGCACTGTTTTTGGGTAATTTAACCCTAAATCGGGTATTTATGCTTAAAATAGATACATAATTGTTTCCTTTTCTGGTAATTTAGCATTTGGAAGGCATTTAGAGAAATACAATAACTTGGCTCATTTTGGAGAAGAAATGGACAAGACTACGAACTAACACCAAACCTCTTGAAGATTATGCATATAGATCCGTGGAGACGGCTTCGCAAAGCAAACGCAACACCATCATGATTACAAAGCGACGACTGACAGTACTTTGGTGACAGCCGTCAGAACAGATGACCTAAAGGAACTCTAGAAGATTCGGTGTCACGAGATTAAGAATACCATTTACACACTAGAAGTACTAGATATTTGTTTATTGGTTATAACACCTTCATACGACTTGGATTGTCGATTGATTCAACAGAAAATCTACAACTACGCGAGAAATGTCGTGGTGATGACATCACATGTTATTAGTGACGCCATCGTGAAGGTTGGTTTAGGTTTTGCCTATAAATACAACCTCATAACTTCATTTTTATCAAGCCCCCAACCCTTAGTCCGATTCTAGGGTTTGGGTCGGTGTTTTTCTAGCAACTTAGAAGACCTAATTCAATCTATAAACATCTTGTAATGGTTTGATTATCATATCTATCTTAGTTCGTTTCTTTAAATCCTTTTGTTGATTATGATTTCTCTTGCTTGAGTATGCTTGGCTAATTCATTTAGTATTTATTTAGGAATGCATGAACCTTTTCATTAATTGATTAGATCTTGTTTTTTGTGACAAATTCAATGAGTCTAATTGATTATAGTTTATAATTCTTATTTCCTATTGCTTCTTGTTGATGGATGTGTGTGTTAGGCTCTACAAAACCAGCTTTTGTCTGTATCGCTGTTGATATGTCTGGGGAAACGTAATTGTGTAGAAAGGATACCCTGGGTAACAGTCTTCATACTACCTTACCCTTTATATGGTTGATTCCTCATAAGATATTTCAATTGCATGTAGTATACTCTTAGGGGCCTTGTAATAGTCTTCATACTACCTTACTTGTGCATTGCCCTAATGGAATATTACATAGATGGCGGGTTCGTGTAATCCGTTCATGAATTAGGAAATACTTACACATTACATCTCAAGTGTGACAAAGCAATAGGTAGAATTGGATAGCTAGCAAGGAGTAGTGCATCCCAGGTGAATACGCTTCATTGTATAATTATTATTTAGTTTAATAGTAATTAATTAGCTTAAAACCAAAACCTCTCTAAAACTAGAATTTACTTGTTTTCATTAAATATAAAACACAAAAATAATCTTCCTTCAACCCTTAGACCTTAGTGAACATTCGATCCGGCCTTCATAGTGCTATTCCCTTAGAGAACGATAACAACCCCCGAGCCTTGCCTATACTACACTACAATGATAAGGTACACTGCCTAGGGAGTTGTAAAACATTTTGTAGAAGTCCCTTACGACAACCGCAACACTTGTACTAGGCCTGATATTGCTTTTGCAGTGGGTAAACTAAGTAGGATACCCTCGGGGAGTAACTCTAGTATCATCACTAGAAAGCAATTCAAAAGGTACTGGAGTATTTGAAGAAAACTATATAGTTTGACATATACTGGCTATCCTTTAGTATTAGAAGGATACATTGATGCAAACTAGATCATCAATACTGAAGACAATTCGTCTACCAATGGCTGGGTATTCCTGCTTAGTGGAGGTGCAATTTCTTTGGCATCCAAGAAGCAATTTTGCATCACCATCTCAATAATGGAATCTAAATTTATGGCCTAAGCAGCTGCTGGTAAGGAAGTTGAATGGTTGAGAAAACTGATCTTAGAGATTCCGTTGTGGTCCAAACCTATAGCATCTATTTCTATCCTTTGTGATAGTGTCGATGATGTGTCGTTATGTGTAGGTATTATTTATTATCAAGTTTTACTATTTATATTTTGCCTACTTTACCTAAAACAACACTAACGAGCAGTGTACCCGATCAGTTGTAGTTTCGTTGGTAAGTAGGGTGTCAATCACTAAGAGCGAGAATGTTAATTCATAAATCTATTAGTATTTTATTAATCTAAGCTAACCCTAAACTAATCTACTTTTTGATATATCTAAATTAAACCTAAACTAATGCAAAAAGGAGGTTTTCAGCCTGAGAGACTGGCACGAGTTTTGATTGCCTAAACTAAGATAAAGGGAGATAACACACACAAGTTGATATTTAGAAGATAGAGAAGCGGTCAAGCATGTTGTAAGGAAAACGTATTAACCATATTCAATCTAATAAAACATAGTTTTTAGATTATAAGTGCAATGATTGTCTTATCTCGTTGTCGATATATCATCCTAATTAGGCGTAACTTCTTTATAAAAACCTAGTACATGCTAATATCTGACGACAATAAACACATCCGCTTAAAGCAATCATGGTTGATTATAATCTATCTTAAAAACAATAATGGTGATCTTATTGAATCCTAGCTCATCGAGACTTTACTAACTTACTTCTTAACAATCTTTATATACTAGTAGTCCACTGTCCAGATCTTTACCTAAGGAATCAGAACGTTATTTGAGTAAAACTAAAGGTTAGGATGAAGAATAATATAGGGTATGGAATATTCTAATCCTTTCACCAAAACTAATAAACCAACAAGGCTGACAAAATTACACATACACATCCATAATGATGGAATAGATACATGTAATTGCTCGCATCCTTATTCAAGTAAGACCTAAGGTTATGGAATAGGAAAGGGAAAATAACAATTGTTAAATACAAATTCTAAAACAAATAGATTAAGTCCAAACAAATAAGGAACAATGTTGCTAGTTACTTTCCTGACCATCCCCATGAAAAAGACACAAAATCATAGACATAAATGTCTTGATCATAGTTTAACAAAAACACTCTTAGTTGGCGTTCCCGTAACGGTCAACTCCTAATCATCCATAATATACATACTTTACAACATTAGTGGTGATATCTACCACTTAATACATGAAAATACATAGTTGGTTTATAATTGCAACCAACTAAAAATAATATACAACATAACTTTACATCGTTGGTTTATAACACGTACCAACGAATAATCGATCCTTCAAATAATAATATCGGTTAAGCTTAGACGAACCGATTATCTCACAATCCTCACTTTTTTCTCCATCTTTTTTTTTGTATTTTTATTTTTTTCGAATTTTTTACAAACTAATACTGAAAAGCGAACTACAGTGTAAAATTTCACGACTTCACGAATACGATAAATCTAGATAATTAATATTCAAACATACTAGTGAAAGTAGTAAACACACTAAAAATTAAAAACTACTACTTCACATTTTCCCATTGCATTGTGTAATTTCTTGACCTAACCATGGATAGAAAATCGACACACGTGCCTAATTGAATTGTGTAATTTCTCGACCATACCAGAGATAGAAAATATGCATGTACACAGGAAGTACAATACTTTACACAAAAGCAACTAGCAACCGATTAAGGACTTAATCTAATAGGGCAGGCTAAGGTGTAACGAAACAAAATTTGGTGTAAGGAATGAATGGAATGGCTCAACATGTTTTTCTAGGGGTATCTTACTCTAAAAATAAGAGTAAACAAAGGGTTTATACGGGGGTTAACTAACCAGTGTAGTTAGCTAATATCACAACATGTATAGGCTTTTTGGTGTAATCCTAGAAATTTACCAGTTTAGAAATGTCACTCCGTCTATTTAAAAATAGTTCTTATTATTGTGGCCTCGAGTAGATATACCAAGCCAAGCTCTAAAGTTTACAACATCACCGACACACTCATATTTTATGGAATTTGGGTAAACCTTTGAAAATTGATAAGGCTAAATTCTCACAAAATCTAATAAGGGTTATGTGTGCAGGATATGTAACTAATAACTTCACAAAAAATATGCTATTTTTTTAAAATTTTGATATAAATTAGGCATTTTATTATGAAAATATAGACAAGTAAGCGTTCTAATTCTCCTCCCCCCACTTGAAATATACAACGACCTCGTTGTATAAATATAATATTGAAAACAGGAATTTAAAAGAATTAGAACGAGAAACTCCCTTGGGGTTTGCTCAGTATGATCCTCCATGTTGCGTTTATAAGCAAGAATGTGTGTTGTAAATGTTCTGAATACCAGCATGACTACAACACACATGAATTCCAGAAAATAAGCATTCCACCAAATTTATCTTTTCATTCAAAAGGTCATGTATTAATCATAAGAAAACAACTGCAAATTCTATCTTTGCTATTCATTGGTTAGAAATTGAAAATAAAAACCTAAAATGGTACAGGAAGTCGATACGTCGTATCCATAAACTAGGATACGCCGTATTGAGACCTGTAAAAAGTATCTGAATACTGGTCAGTCGTCTAATATGCTATATTCATTTAATGAATACACCGTATAGACTGATCTGACAATAAAGTTTAAAAAGTGCAGAAAAGTAAAGACTGGATAACGTCCAGAGTTGCTATATCATATCCATTGAGGTTGGATATGCCGTATTGGCAGTATGGGAAGACAGACTCGATAAAAAATTAAAATACATTCCGAGTTGTCTCCCGACAAGCACTTTTTGTTTCCAGCAAAGTCTTTAAGTTAGGCTTGTCTTCAGCACTTTCACTTGGTACGTGAAACGAACCATCCTTTCTTCTTCTTATGGAAGATATCTTGGTAGAGATTCGAAATGTTTTCTTTGATTCAGCCCCAAATGTCATATTCATATTCCGTGATTGCGACATATCTCCGCTGGCCCGAATGAATATTTAACTACCTCGAACTTCTCTATTTTGCACCTCCTTTCCTTGGATCTTTCTTCTTCTTCGTTCACATAGTAAGGAGGGTCTTTTTGAATCAAGTAGTCTTCTAAATCACTAATGTCGTCATCGTCATCCTCCATAAGCTCGTGTTCATCAAACCATCCTTGTTCCTCTTGGGTTTTACAATGATCCATAACTATTTAACAAACATTATTGTAAGTATTTTGATTAGAAGAGACATCGGTTTTAATGTAAATAGTGTGCTCATAATCCTTCCATTCGTCAACAGGCGAATCATGGTCCCACTTGCCGTCACTTGATTCTTTCATCACATTCATTGATTCTTCCAAAATCTTTTTATTAGTCAAAGCTTCCTCCTTTAATTCACTATCCTTAATTGTATCGTACCACTCATAATCTTCATAGCGAATTGAATTTCCGTTACAAATGAATACAAGCAAGTCACCAGCGTTGCAATATCCGTCCTCCTTCTAATTACAAGTAGGCCATATAGTAGTTCCATCCTTGAAGCAAAGTGGATTGCATTCATGATGAATTTTATCAATACGTTCCATCCATACTCCATCATCAGTCTATGGCTTTTCATCGACCCATGGTATTCCATTGTTCCACTTATAGATCCAATCATCCTTGTACTCCTCATATGTTTTAAATCCAAGAATATCATTTGTTTAGCATGTCAACATCAATTTGAGAAAGATCTTGAATGCTTGACATAGAGGGGTTTCGAAGCGAAATACATCAGTATCGATCCTAAAGATTTGAGCTATCTCATTTTCATCAATCGAATCATCATCTCTAGGACTAGAAAGTTCATTGTCGATCTTTACTTCTTCATCATCTCCTCTTTTCCAATAATCCCATAGAGCATTCTTAGTAGATTGATCTATTGTCTTATGGTTCCTAAATTTAGAAGCTAGCTAATTCTTGAACTCAATGTTAGTAGGATCCCACTCGACTTTGGTGTTATCGCCATTAGCTTCTATCTTGATGCCAATACGAGAAGGTGGATAAAATTTTGTAAATATTTTTCTATCAGATCTACCCAAGTAACAATCGAACCAATGGACTCATCTTCCCACCACTTGCTTGCAGCTCCAGTAAGAGAAAAAGGGAAAATTTGTACCCTAAGTTGATTATTACTCACGTTAGGTGTGTTGAGCAAATCGAATATCATGAGAAAATTTTCAATGTGTTCAATTGGGTCTTATCCATTTGTTCTACTAAAGGCATTATTTTGTAATTCTAGGAGAAATCAACCCTTCATTTCAATCCTACCCTTCTTATTTCCCGATTCATAGTTTATTCGGGTTATAGTCATGTATTCTTACATAGTTGGTTCCCCCATTGCTTCTGCAACTTCTTCTTCACTCTGATTCTCATGATCAGAAAATAAATCGAATTCTGGTAAACTCGAATAGTCAAGACTCGATGTCTTGAAAAGCCTCCTTGTTGAATGAAATACTCGTTCCGGTTCTTCGAAGGGTGTAAAGAGCTCTTTGGTTTAACTCTGTGTCATGCACTACCTGAAACAGAGGATAAACAATCAGTAGGATAAGCTCGGAAGAGAGAAAATACATATAACTATAAACGAGAACGGAATATGAAAAATACAATTTGCTGCTATATCAGATGATCGATATGCCGTATTTAATTGACTGAATACGCCGTATTGATCTGTTGAACAAAATACGTTGTATTGGTTACGAAAGGGAGATACGTCGTATTCAATGTTGTGAATACGCCGTATTGGTTGTTCGACCAGTACAGTAACAGAAAAGAAAAACAATGCAGAAAATAAATATGCAAAATTATACAATGCAAACTAATATACTAAACAAATAAGATACATAATTATATAAAATTTTACACTAATCTAAGTTATGTTAGATCTAAAATTAAAAATACTAATAAATAAGAATTAAACAATTTCAAACCTCGGCAGCGGCACCAAAAACTTGATGTATCGTTGTGTGTAGGTATTATTTATTATCAAGTTTTACTATTTATATTTTGTCGACTATACCTAAAACAACACTAACGGGCAGTGTACCCGATCAATTGTAGTTTCATTGGTAAGTAGGATGTCAATAACTAAGAGCGAGAATGTTAATTCCTAAATTTATCAGTATTTTATTTATCTAAGCTAACCCTAAATTAATCTACTTTATGCTATATCTAAATTAAACATAAACTAATGGAAAAAGGGGGTTTTTCAGCCTGAGAGACTAGCACGAGTTTTGGTTGCCTAAACTAAGATGAAGGGAGATAACACACACATGTTGATATTTAGAAGATAAAGAAGCGGTCAAGCCTGTTGTAAGGAAAACGTATTAACGATATTTAATCTAATAAAACACAGGTTTTAGTTTATAAGTGCAATGATTATCTTATCTCGTTGTCGATATATCATTCCTATATTTAGGTAGTACTTCTTCCTAAACCTAAACATGATAATCTGTCATAATTAAACACATCCGCATAAAGCAATCATGGTTGATTATAATCTATCTTAGAAAACAATAATGGTGACCTTATTCAATCATAGCTCATCGAGACTTTACTAACTTACTACTTAACGGCTCTTTACATACTAGTAGTCTCCTGTTCAGATCTTTACCCAAGGAATCAGAACGTTATTTGTTGATCCTAGGTCACCTGCTAGTCCAACTTGTTTACTAAACCAGGAGTAAAGACAACACGTTACTTGTGATCCGATTGCTCTAGATATATAAATTGTAATATGGAGAGCTATCCCTGTATCTAGTCCACTTGGTCCGCTTTCTAGACCCAGTTAAATGATAGGTCGCATACTTAAGCACATAACCGAGTATAAATTAATAAACATAAGACAACACATAATTTACAAGATGTAATCTAAATAAACTTAAACCAAACATTAAATTATCATAATCATGGCTAATACCTAAAGGTATTAGCCAATAGCCATTGTAAAGAATACACGTTTAATATACGAACAAATAAGGTAGTCTAACCATGTTAATGAATGATACCAACAATCGAACAAATATTAAGAGTATAAGAATTTACAAGGGTTTCCTATGGATTGAAGAACGTTGCAAGACCTTTGTTGCTCCTCTTTTCTTCTAAAAATCGAATCTGGTGGTTATTGGCTTTCTCTCAGTCTTTGGTATAAAAATTACACTAAATTCATATTTAGGGCTCGCTGTTTATAGCCTCTGAAATTCGGTTGATACGTCATATTGAAGTAGTCAATATGGCGTATTAGGGTTTTCTTGGAGTGGGGACCACGATAAATATCTTCCAGAATCTTTCATAACCGCCAGTGAATACAGCGTATGTCTTCTTCTAGATACGGCATATTGCTCTTCGTAGTTTCTTGTAAAGTTCAGGCGCAGATACGCCGTATCTTCCTTGATGGATATGGCGTATTGGTTGTCAGAATAACAGATTATTCATTTCGTCGTTTAAGCTCCAAAATGCGCGTCTTTGAGTTAAACTTCATCATTTGCTCCATATTTATTGCAAATAAAAAATATAAACAATTAAGTACAAATCATGAATTAAAAATTAAATAGAATGAGTCGAATTAGCTTGGCTAAAAGATGCTATAAAATAGAATTGTTAATTGATATCATCGCCGCAACATTGCAATGGATTATAGCCAAATGTATAATGGGAAGTCTAGACACATAGGTGTTATGTATATCATGATTCATGAGCTTATCACGAATGGGGTGGTATCTATAAAGTTTGTGAGATCTCAATCAAACTTAGCTGATCACTTGACGAAGGGATTGGCTAGATACTTGGTTTTAATGTCTACTAAAAGGATAAGTTTAAAGTCCAAATTTACACACGCACACACACACATACATATGTGTGCCGTCGGTTAGGGAACAAGGCAAAAAGGGGACCAATATGATCCGAGAATGAGAGCATAGAAGGACTTTGTACAAGCCATTTTGTAAGATGCTTGTTTAACTTGTAGCAATTTCAAAAAATGAATCTTATGTATACACATATACATATCCGGTTATGACAAGGCCAAAAAGGGGGACCAAAAATAACTTCCCACATTCTAGGATCACTAGTGCTAGTTGATGAATTAATTTCCAAGCATGCATGCACAACAAAGTGTAGTTAAATTCCACGGATCACGTTAATAACGAAACGAGTAACGGTAACACGGAAAATTATGAAATTTTAAATATTGCTCTAAAACATAAAAATGTGGCTATTGCCAAAATACTACAACGTTTGGTGCCCCGGTTCGCTCCCGGAGACGATTCTCAGATAATACAAAGAAACTTCCCGGTTAAACGAAAAAGCTTAATGAAACTTTTAAAAATTCAAATCACTACACTGAAGCGGCTAACTTATTGAACGGAAATTCTCGGGTTGTCACAATCAGATCATACTTGAAAATAGGTTTGGAGGTACGGAGTGTACACCCATCAAGTCACAGATTCTCCCTGACTCTTTTAGTGTTAGTTTAATGTCAATTAGATGGGAGGTTTTAACATTAAATATTTGTAACCACCTTGACCTATTAAATGGGTGGTTTTAACATTAAATGTTTGTAACCACCTTAACCTATTAAATGCTCGGTTTCAACATTAACTTAATGACTATAATTATGGTCATGTAACCATCATGCATTCATGAAGGATGTTATGAGATTAATTGGCCGATTAATTCTCATAACTCCTTTTGACCAGGAATTACAAACTCTTTTGTTTAAGAGTTTTCATCCCTACGAATTAAGATGAGCACTTGCATGAAAAACACACATACTATAAACACTTAAAGGTGAAAGGGGTCTAGAATTATGCCTAATTCAATAACATAACATTTGTTCTTATCCCAAAGAGATATTCGTGATACCCAGTCATTTGGGTCGAATAGTTTCTTTGGGAAAGTAATTACACGATTTCATTTGATATTCGGTTACCATTGATTAACTACACAACTAACAAAAAGTATTGTAATATTAGTTCATTTTGATCATAATTCTAGAACATATTTAGAGTAAATTCTTAAAAAAACAGATCTATCTTTTTTTTTGTATGAGTTGAATAAAAACAATGCTTCTAATATTCTTAGTCAATAACAAATACTTAAGGGTAAAAGATATAACTTTATATATAATTTATAGTGTAAATTGCATGGTTGGTTAATGTGGTTTGAGCCAAATTCCTAATTGAGTCCTTATTTTTTTGTTGCTTAATTGATCCTTATAATCAAATTATGTAACACGTCTATCCCTATCGCCCAATTCAGTTATTTTTCCCCGCTAACTCCTCCTACATGCCTTGCACATGAGGGTATTTTAGTCCTTTTGCTTTCATTTTCTTTAACTTATAATTATTTTCTTCTTTATGTTAAATCCTTCCATGTGTCGTACATCGTTCCATTAATCTTCCTTTTGGATTCATTTTCATCTCCCCCCACAATTATGAAACACAATTCAAGCTTTAATAGAAGATTAAAACAAATTTAAAAATTTCACCTTCAATTATTCCATCTCTCACTCTTTAAAAACAAAATCATGAAACACAAACTTTTTTATAGTAGTTCCAAACACAAAATCATGAATCACAAATTAGATTCTTATAGCAGATCTAATCACAAATCTCTAAACATACATAAATAAATTACTTATTTCACTCAGTACTTGGTTTGCGGCAAAGAACATACCGCCACTCACCATTGTTACTGGCGTTGTGTCCTTCATCCTAACAATCAACACATCGTCATCATCTATGTATACTGTTAACAATAAAGATTCATAACCATAACACAATCCAAAGGTTGGGGAGGATAAAAGAAATAGAAAACCATATTATTAAGATGCAGAGAGAGAAAGGGAAGAGTGTGTGTTTTCTAGAGAGAAAGAGGAGAAAACACACACTATAAGATGTATAAATGATTATCCTCACCCTACTATGGAAGTATATGAGGGTATTTATAGGTCTTGTGACTTATATCTATCATAACTAGACATTATTAGTCCTTATGCGTCACCCCTATAGTAAACTATGTAATTTCGTATAAGTCGACATATTTTAAGGCTAACAATATAACTCCAATATGTGGACATACGAAATTACTTACAATGTTCCTAACAAGTAGAAAATACAACATATTAAAGTCTTCCAAAGCGCTTCCAATGCTGAAGATGACGTCTTTGTCTTTTAGTCTTTATACCTGTACTCCAGCTTGGATCTTCTGTGTCTTTACTTGTTCTAGAACCATTGTAGTTTGCATGAGTTGGATTAACTTCCCCCAATTGATGCATCATGTCTTGAAAAGCTTTCTTCATAGACTCCTTTTTGGCGAAGTTTCTGAATCAGCTTCCCCTCAAACCAACATTCGTATCTTGAGCAGATTCTGAAACTTTGATGTAGCTTGAAAGATCTTCTAACATTGACATTTAAAGTGCACATCAGAATTTTGTAGAAGAATCATCCAACCACACCAACTAATACTGCTTCTATACTATATCATGACATTTGGTCTTGGTGAATATCTGTTTGGGGGAACATGCAAGAGATTAGCAACAAATCTTCTCACGGTTGGAGAATACTTCACACAAACCATACTAAGTAAAGTAGTATAAACTAGTTCCCCCTGGAAGTTGACCTAATTACATCAAAGTACACGTTTCCCCTTATGATGGTTTCATACTCTCGAAAGTATCATTGACGTGTACGACCATATAATCAAGAAGTTCGTATCATAAGCAAAAATCTTGAAAAGTTATGAAATACATTGAAGAACTTTGAAAGATTGTACTTAGACTATGAAGTACCATTGACGTTCTATAGCTTCAAATATCCCGTGAGAATTGTTGATCATATCTCAACCTTTAAACTCTTTGGCTAACTTACCAACCTCGTATTTTGTCGGCTATTGTTGTGACCACTTGGTGAAATAAACCCGATATACCTAAGTTGAAACTGAAGTAAAATCTCCCAAATTTGTTACTTAAGCTTGCACTATTGTTGATTAAAGAATGTTGCAAGATTAAATCTCTAAGTGCCCTATACCCAACATCAAAAATCTTTCTGCAAAACAAACTATGCTTCACAACACCAAGACATTTGGTAAAAATAACTGCAACTTGCACTATAGTATCAACCTTGACATTTTTAATAACCCCAACCATAACTTTCTCTCTAATAAAATGAACATCAAGTTCAAAATGCTTAGTCCTCTCATGAAATACTAGATTAACATCTATTTGAATAGCTGATGAATAATCACAACAGAAATCCACATGATATAAACTTTTCAACCCAAGACTATGCAACAAATTGCCTAACCAAATTATCTCACAAGAAGCTGAAGACATACTTGTGTATTTAGCTTCAGATGAGCTTTTAGATAATGTGGCATGTTTCTTACTTTTCCAGGACACAAGAGATTGTCCTAGAAAAACACAAAAACCAGTAATAGATTTTCAGGTCATAGGACGTTTTGCCCAATCAGCATCAGCAAAAGCCTTGAGTTTTAAATTAGACTTCTTATTAAATTGTACCTCACAACCAGGTGACCCCTTTAAGTATCTCAAAACTCTTAATTCAGCCTTAAAATGAGACTATAGAGGACTATGCATATGTTTACTAAGATAGTGCTCAACATAGCTAATATCAAGTCTAGTATTTGTCAAGTATATTAATTTTCCCACAAGTTTTTGATAACTTGTGAAATCATTAAGATACTTGTCATTTTCAGACTCTTCAAAACATAACACATTGTTTTTAGGCAAAGGAATGTCAACAGGTGTTGCAGCAAGTAAACCATACTCATACAACAGTTTAAGATAGTACTTCCTTTTAGTCATACACAATCCATTCTCATTTTCTAGAATTTCAATTCCTAGAAAATACTTCAAGATACCCAAATCTTTAATAAAAAAACTTAGAGCTTAAAACTCTTTGATTCCACATTCATCATTACCAGTTATAACTATATCATCCATATAAACAAGTAAAGCAATGAACATAGCACCTTTTTGCTTAGTATAGAGAGAGTAATCAAATTTACTCTACTCAAAGCCATGCTCCGCCAAAGTAGTGGTCAGCTTGGCATTCCACTGCCTTAAGGCTTGCTTTAAACCATACAAAGATTTAGTCAATTTACAAACTTTAGTCTTATCAACATTTTCATACCCTTGAGGTAAAGACATATAAACATCCTCAATCAAATCACTATATAATAAAGCATTATTAACATCCAACTGATATAAAGGCCAACAATTGACAACAACAATGCTAATAAGACATCTAACAGTTACCATTTTCACAACCTTCTCTTTGACTAATGTGACACCCCGCAAATTTCCGTTCAATATTTTAGCCGTTTCTGTTTGATAATTTGAATTTTTAAAAGTTTTGTTTAACTTTTACGTTTAACCGGGAAGTTTTCCCGCTTTTATTTGAGAATCGTCATCAGGAGTGAACCGGGACACCTAACGTTGTAGTATTTTTGCAATAGCCACGTTTTTATTTTTCAAGGCAATATTTAAAATTTCATAATTTTCGATGATACCGTTATTCGTTTCGTTATTTACGTGAATCGTGATTTATTTAAAATATGAGCATATGCATAGAGGACATGGAAATTAAATCAAACATGAAGCACTAGTACCCTAGAATGTTGGAGACCATTTTGGTCCCCCTCCCCTTGCTCACGTCCAAACAAGCACCCCTTATGAACCTTGGATGCCAAATTTAAATTTCAAAACAATAAGACAAGATTCCAACTAGCCATATGTCCTTGCTAAATTGTGATTGGGAGATCATTTTGGTCCCCTCTCCCCCTTTGTCCTATCCCATGGCACACACACATACACACTCTTAGTGTGTGAAGCAATTGTGCATATATACCATCTTACATCTTATTTTCTCATTCATATCTCACACAATTAACATTGAGTTTTTCCTTTGCTCTCTTGTTCTTCCTAACCCATGAAACACACACATACATATATAAATTCATAAACTTTTCATTTTTAATCAAAAACTTTTGAAGATTTGTTAAAGGTTTGATCATTTGTATCATTCGGGTATTAGTTAAACAACATTTGGGTTGTGTTAGTCTTGTTCATCTTCCTAAAACCTTCAAACTTTGTAAGTATTCAAATCTTTCAATAACCTGTACTTTCATAATCATCTTGATGCATACATACTAGTTGTACAACTTATTTTGTAAAATAAAGAATTTGAAACTACATAAACCTTAAAAGGCTATGCTTATGGTTCGAAAATAATAAAAGAAAATATAAGGAAAGTATAGTTTTGTGATCGTGGTTATTTTCGTGTAATCAAAATGGTATGTTATAGCTTATTTATATTCGGCTTATATAATAAGCTTTTGGAAAAGCTTATTTTGATTTTTTGAGCTTAATGGGCTTATGCTTGTATTCGGCCCAACTAGAAAAGAAAAGAGAAATGTTTGTTTAGCTTATTTTGTTTCGGCTTATATTTATTAGCTTATTTTGAAGGGACAAATAGTAAACTTATTTCGGCTTAATAAATAAGCCCGAATATGGCTTGCTTGGGCTTTTAGCCGCGTCCCACAACCAAGGCCCAACACCACGAGCTTATTCTTGAGCTTATGTGGTTCAGCTTATTATTGCTTGGCTTATTGTGAGCTTATTGATAGCTTATTACTAAGTCGCGTGTTTATTATTTAATGATTTATTTATCGGATTATATGGATAAGTAAAACTACATTTTTAGACTTAACGGGACAAGGCCCAACATAAATACAATACACCAAGGCGTAAAGCTACGGTGTAGCTTATTGAATAAGTTCATGAATAGCTTATTTAATAATAGTGTACGACTTAGACACTATACGTTTAACTTATTTTAAACGTTGGA
>BQNB010066183.1:7907-33648 GCA_026074375.1 Tanacetum coccineum
AATTTCACAAGTAGGATTGTATCCGTGTTTTCCACATTAATGGTTTCTTGTTCCGTGAGTGTGATGGTGCGTTTTTGAATGGGTTTTTGGTTATTATAAAATGTATGTTGGGGTAAAAAGGATGAGAAGGCTTTTTGATCATTGGATCTAATTAGTCAAAATTGATTAATGGATAAGAATAATAATGATGTTTTAATAAATATTTTAAACGTTCATCATTAACTCTTTATTAATAAATAGCAAATGTGAAAAACTAATTTGTTGTTATTTAACCAAAATTTGAAAACTGTCTCTTACTCATTTTGACACATTAATTTTTATAATTTTTATTGCACATTGAATTTGTTATGAAATATATAATGGCACGCAATTTTTTTACACAATTGTATTTCTTAGTAGATTTATAGTGACATATAAAACTTTAGTATATCTTTAGTGACACGCGACAAAATTTAGTACATTTGTAATGACACACTTTATTTATCACAAATTTTCTTGACACATATGTATTGACACACTAAATTTTGTGAAACATTTAATTTTAGTATATCTTTAGTGACAAATTTAGTACATTTGTAATGACATACATTATTTATCACAATTTTTTTTAACACATATGACATATGTATCGACACACTAAATTTTTTAATGACACACTAATTTTTGTGAAACATTTTTAGTGTGGGAAAGTTTTTTGACATACTTATAAAAAGATTAAAAGTTAATTGACACATAAAAAAAATCATAAATTAAGTGATACATTCAAAAAAAATATATAAAAAAATGTGACAGTGAAGTAACTACATGAAACATAAATTTGTAATTAAAGAGAGTTAAATGATGAGTTGAAAGAGGAGTGGTTAAATGTCTAAAACACCTCTACTAATCAAATGTCATACAGAGTATTTTACATTTTTCACCTTTTTTATTCTTTTTACTTTAAAAACTTTTTATTCGATTCAATCTCTACAAAAATAAACTACTAAACTTAAATCATTTTACAAAAAGAATTACAATAAATAAGAAACACATACAGAAGGAAATCAGAGCCAAATCTATTGTAATAAATAAATCCCAGCCGCCTAGTCCTTGTTGATAAACTCTTTCATTAATTCATTTTACAAACAAGCCCAATCAAGTCTATGTCATCTAGGGGTGTTGATCGGTTCGGTTATCGGGTTATTCGGTTCGGTTAGTTCGGTTAAAAAAAATTTGGTCAACTCGAAAACCGAACCGAACCGAACTAGAATTCAACCGAACCGAACCGAAAACAGAACCGAAAAAACCGAGAACCGAACCGAACCGAAAAAACCGAGAACCGAACCGAAAACTGAATTTGAATTTGGTTTGGTTTTTGGATTGACCCGAATAACCCGAATTACACTATTTATTTAAAAAAAAGAAAAAAAATACGTAGATATTTAGCAAAAAAGATTATTTCAAAAATAAAAAGTGTGCTTTTATATTAGAAAAAAATTTCATTGATCTTTTTATATATATAAATATATAAAAAATATATATATTTATATAAATTCGGTTCTCGGTTCAGACTGCCAAACCCATATCCAACCCGAGAACCGAATTCATAGTTCGGTTCGGTTCGGTTTGGTTTTGACAAATTCGGTTCGTTTATTAGTTCGCTGCAGTTATTTTCGGGTCGGTTCAGTTTTGGTTTTCGGTTTATTTGGATTTTTCGGTTTTTCTGCTCACCCCTAAATTGTCATCGAGATATCTCTTTACAATTTTACATATATGGTTCAAACAAGCCTATATACAATAATATAAGGGTTTTGCTAATATGTGCTCATTGGACACACGTTAAAGTGGATATAAAAAGAAAGTTCATGTTGATTAAGTAATAAAATGCATATAATTAAAGTAATTTTTAACTATAATGAAGGTTTATTAAATGCGTTTTGTGATATAAAAGGAAAACATATATTCATTTAATGTTAACATGTGCTCATTTGATACATATTAGCAAAACCCTAATATAAAGGGTTTTGCTAAATACGAGTGGGCACTGTGTTAAAGTGGATATAAAAGGAAAGTAAGAAAATAATAATTTTCGAGCAATTAACTTCAAATATAGATACATAGAAATTTCGTTTGAGTAATGATGCTTTTTAGTTACACTCAGGTAACATTATTCTCAGGTGTCGTACAACAACACGTATAAAATTATGATGCCAAAGCTAACTTAACCAAAATTTCACCTTTTACTAAAATGGTCTCTCTTTACGTAGCGTGCTCCGTCTTTATGTAGCTCGCTCCATCTTTATATGCGCCGTTGACGTGTCATCTTCTTGTTGGTTCAAATGTCCCGAGAAACTTTCATGCATCAAAAACCAAGAAACTTTCCTTTGTGGGATTTAAGTCCCGAGACATAAGAGAGAGAAAAATAATTTTGATGAGAGTTTAGACGTGGAGAAGGTCAAAACACAATATCCTAGTTGCCAGTAATCAAGGTAACCTGAATGAACATACTTTTGTTGTTCGGTAACTTTAAAGTTAAACTTCAATAGTCCAGTAACCCAAATAAACAAAAAAGAAGTTTAGTAACTTAGGCAAACAAAAGTTGATAGTTTAGTAACCATCTATCTAAAACCCCAAATTATTATGATTAACTAAATTATCCGGAGGGGGTCAGTACCATGGGCATGCAAGTGGTGGCGCCACCACTACTGCCACCTCAGACTGACGCATGCATGACACAATTCATAGTATCGAATACTCGAATTTAGGTCCTTGTCAATTTACCCTTTTTATTTATTAACACTCATACTAGTATTTAAGTTTGCTATATTATGTGATGATTATCTTGAATTTTTGTAATAAGAGTATTTTTGGTTCGGATCTTTTTTTGGAGACGTCTCTTTTTGAGGATATTGTGTCCCGTTTTTTTTATTGCTGTTGATATAGATGTAAGGCTTCTTTTAGTTGGATTGATTGATTTAAAAACTCACATCTTAGTAATTTGTAAATTCCTAGCTCCTTGCAATTTTTTTTATAAAATTATGCCGTTAAAAAAAATTTAGAGGCAAAATCGCAATAAAATACACACGATAAATCAAATTCAAAAATCTACTTATAACTAATCAACAAAACATAATATGTCAAGTAATTTACATTTTTATGTCATTTACCTAATATTATAAAAGTGATCCTACCGTTTGGTTAAGGTATATGGGAATGGGGGTATGGGTGTCAAAGTCATACATGATGTTTGTTATGATGTAATGCTTGAATGAAACCCATAGAATCTACCAAATGTGATAGGAGGGTATGTTGGTGACTATGAATCTATGATACTTTCTATCATTTTTCTTCTAAAATAAAATTATTATTTAACTTATTTTTTCTCTTTCATACTCACAAACTACAAATTTAATTCATAAATGGGTCCACCATTATATAATCTTTCTCTTAATTTTTTTATTATTACTTAAATGAACTCACTCATCTTTAATACTCATGTATTAAAAAACAAACCAAACACAATTAATGAAATTATCATACCGAATCTCTTTCATTCTTTATATCAAAGTCATACCTATAGTGATTCCACGTAGCAAACCAAACGCACCCCTAATGTATTCGTGTTTGAAACGAATAATGATCTGGACCCTTTCACATCAATTTGTTTGTTTTATGTTAAGATTCAACGCAGCATCACGTATGAAAATTGTCGTCCTACATTTGTTTTACGTTTTTATCCATTGTTACAGGTAGGGGTGAGTGCGGTTTCGGAATCGCAAAGAATCGATCCGGAACCGAAAGAATCGAGAACCGAAAAATGCATATTTTAAGAACTGAGAACCGGACCGAAGTGCGCGTTTCGGTTCCCTTCGGTTCTCGGGTTCGGTTTGGGTATTTTGGTTCTTACCCGATTGGAACCGAAATTTTATATACATCCATCAAATGAAGTATTTTTCGGTAGTTTTCCTTTTCATGGTTAAAGACTATATAGCTGGACAGAATTCTGGTAATCATGGTTGAAAAAGAGGAGGATTTGCTAGACCTAGTCAATTTCTTCGATCTCAGAAATGCTACTGGAACATGTTTACGGCGAAGGGATGTTTGGACACGGAATCGTTTTGGGATGTTGTATATGTGGAAAAGGATTCGGTTAAGACCTGTCACATCACAGGGCTTTTAGCTAATGATAATATTTTGATACATGGTATATATGCTACTCTTCCATAGGGCAAAAATTACGTAATAAGACGACAACTGTCTTTTTTCCAAAGGACAAGATAACCGATTTTGTTTAAATGTATATAATCTGAAAGAAAACCTATTTAACAAAATAAAACCGATTAAGAATTAAGTGACACTGTAGACCGAAGTGTAGAACAAGCAAAAGAACTTGTGAAAATCTTATTTTATCAAGTGACTGAAGGAAAATGATAATTGAACATTATGGGTATATGTTGTTATAATTTCCTTGTTTAATATTTGTCACACCTTGTCATAGGCGAAAACACGAAAGTGCAACATAATGACCAATCACAACACATGATACAAGATAGAAAAAATTAAATTGCATAAATAAAAAGTGTCATGATGACCATCAACCTCAATACAACCTTGAGTGATGTCCCAAATCAAGAACACAACACATAGTCGCCAATTATTACAAACTTAAGCCCATGCAAGGGTCCATAATATCTTATCTCGATCCTCAAGAATACCAAATCCAAAGCGTACATCAAATGCAAGACTTTTCAAACAAGATTCCTACGGGATTCTCTAAAGTCTGCTACAAGCACCATACTCTAACAATCATTAACATCACCTGAAAATGATACTCGAAAACGTCAACAATAATGTTGGTGAGCTCGTAGGTTTTGACTCAAAACCCAGTCGTTGTGCCAATATCTCATACTTGGACAAGTGTGTCTATATGATAGTGCATATATGCAAACAAACCCTATGACTTAGCATCCCCCCAGGTTATAAATATCGTAAAGCGTGCGTGACGCATAGCCCAAGCCCAAGATTTAGTATGAGGCTTAGTCAAGCGATTTTAAGGCGTGACTCAAGGCGGCAAACAATATTTATAGAGTGGTCGATATTAGTTAGCTACTAGGCTTAAAATTAAGTTATGGAGTTATTAAGCCCGAATCCCATACAACCTAAATCATAAATACTTGAAAATAAGCTTAAATCCATGAAAACTTTTAAAAGCTTTAAAAAAAGCGTGCTATAACGCGCTTTATCACACTTTATCGCAAGCATTTAATAATGCACCAAGCCTAGAGACGACGCCTTGGTCTGTTTCGTAACGTGGAGGTCACGCCTTGCGCTATGGCTCCGCTATAGCGCGCTTTTTAGAACCCTTATCCCCGCTAATCATGTACCAAGACCTAGCATTCCCACTAGTCTAATCACCAGCGCGTACCAACGCTCTTAGGGTCGCAACCCCGATGACATACCACACCTAAAGCCTACCAGCTGGAGCTAATTAGGGTGAAGAACCATACAGAAAGATCACACAGCATAGCATACCAACGCATATCATTCACATAGCAGTCATAAACACATAGATTGTCCCAAAAACGAAATCACGTTTTGCACAGTTTAGAAAATAGTTCAAAACACATTTGAGTATCATTTTCCCCCAACAGAAAAATAGTAAAAAGTGGGGCTACGATAACTCACCTCAAGAAAATGCTACGATATCCGCACACGACCTAGTCCAGTTAATGTCCCATTTTAAATCATTCATTTCCAAACAGTTTTTCTCGGTTTCAATGCATAGAGGTTAGATGCGTTGTACGATTATCTTAAACGTTTTAGTGGTGTGATTGTTTACGACATGACTCCAAAATACCATATCAAATCCATATCTGAGTGTGATATACTTATACTATATAACTATTAAGCAAAAAAAGAATAAGTAAATAGAAGTAAATATTTATAATTATATAATCAAAAAATAATTTTGTAGGATCCTTAGATCATTCCATGTATGAAGTACAAAATCAATAACACAAAGATTTAAACAATGAAGAACTTTTTATTGAAAGAAACAAAGAGTGGCTACAAACTCTAAAAGATGAAAAATGATAATGAAGTAGCTAACCTAATTTTGACTAAACTAGGTGTATTTATACTAAAAGGATTTGCCTTTGAGGGCTTTCTTTTTGGGCTTTTTACATCTTGGCCCGTATACATAATAAACATTAATTTACATGACTTTCGGAGCTAGACTTTTGTCTTGTATCTTCGAGTGACCGAAGTTTCTTTGTTCCGGACCATTTATGTGAATCCTCACCATCTCCCCCAAGATGAGGGCTGAGAAGCTCACTCTGCTTGTCTCTTTAGCTCATCTGTTGATAGGGTACTTCACTGTTGTGCATCAGTATCAATCTTTACACCTTGATCATGATCTCAGAACTTGATGTGATGTACTTGATCTTGATCTTGATTTGTTTAAGCTTTACTTCTCTGAATTACTATGTGATCTCTTTACTTTGTCTTTTCCATACCTGATCTTATAGTCACACTGCTCCATATCTATGTTGGAATCTTTGAAAGCTTGATGATGTATCTCATCCGAATCATTATATACTTTTTAGTAATTTGAAGAAGACATTGATTTTCAGAGAATATGTGTGAAGCTATTGAATAGTAAAGCTTTCTTGATTACTTCAATACAGTGAATGTTAATATGAGCACATGTCTTGCATCGGAAACTTTGAGTCGTCATTCGCTATGATAAACAATTTAGTCACCAACAAAAACATTTTTGTTAGGTAAAATCCACGTAATGTTGTTCTAGAAAAACATTTTGAGTAACACACAATGGTTTTATATTTGAAGGGACCTAGTATTAGACGTTACTCAATCCTGGTCGGTTACATAACCTCTGAATCCGTGAGAGACAATGATTATCAGTATGACTACTGCATCGCTGTAGATCAGATATATACATTCAGATAACCATCTAGACAGGTTTCCGGCCACGACAAGCTGGATCCTCTAATACCTAAGTATCAGATTCCTAATGTTCGAGCCGTTCTCTAACAGCTGTCGAAGACTAACACACTATAAGTATTTCTACTATTCAAATGGTAAAGAGGTGATTCAGTACAGATACTATCTGCTGACTAATTACCCGTTAAACATTCCCTTTTTTTCAGCGTTTTACTTCTAATACAAATTAAGTACCGTAAAGCCTGTGGCAAAAATGATTTGAAAAACATTCGATGTGGCTTGTGAAATTTGATGGAGGCACAAACGAAAGTTTAAATCAGAATGCATCTGATGATGTAATTGAAATATATCCCGAAAGATAATGAAGTGCCGTGGGAAATCCAAACTTGTACAGTACATATATAGGTGGGTGGTGGGGGGGGGGGGGGGGAAGATAGAGTGGGGGGGGTAGGGGGGGGGGGTGGGATGTGGGGAAATCCACTTTCACTAGTGGCGCAGTCCGAAGACCAGGCATACGCATTCAAACGAATACACCTGGTGGTACAAACATCTCTTTCCGCAGCAAATCATAAGATTCACTTTCACGAACATGAAACAGAAAGAATTCTTTGACTTTATCAAGAAACTTGTGTATAACACAAAATTTGGGTATCTTGACGTTGTTATGAAGTATCTTGTGATCCACTTTTACTCCCCCTATACATGTGCATCGATATTCGAAATATGTTTTGCACATGCAAGGATAGGACTTAGCATTTTGAATCAATCGAATCATTAGTTATCCGGTTTACATTTAAGTCACATTTTCTCCCCCGGTCAAAAGTATGGCAACTATTTTTATGGTTTTTGATCTATAATGGACTTAAAATGTATTGAGCTCCCCCTCAAACATTGAGGTGAGCTAAATGAGCACAAATATCAAGTGAATACAAAAACTGTTAGTATGCCTGATTCTCCCCCTCAAACAATGACCCGGGTATAATAGAAAATGTTTTGGTCAATGTTTGAATGGTGACTCCGAACATGTTTGATAAAACAAATAGTTTATTAGAAAAATTGTTCGGGCCTAGACAACTTCTTGTCTGTATAGAAATAATGCACTGAAACGTACACTAAATCTCTGGGATAAGACCGGGTTACAGTTTGAAATAACTGCAAGCCATTTAGCTAAAAAAAATTTTAAAAATTAAATATATACTAATATACAAATGATACAATGCTTTAGCATTCAAAAATACCATATATCCCCTTGGAACCAGCCTTTCGATCACTAAGTTTGCAATCAGGGAACCTAGAGATCATAGAAACTTTGGTACTAGAACTAGATGCCCGGGTTAAGTTCTAAAGGCTCAACAATGGGTTTTCCCCACAATCCAAGAAAAAGGACAGTATCATACAACGCAAAATGTCGTCCAGTGGGTTTCCACTGAGGCTTAACACTACCAACAATCTTTCCAGTTGGTCTCCAAGCTGTCTTAGTAGTGTTCACATTATGATTTTCTGGTGCTTCCAAAACCTTCTAGTATGATCACACTATGTTTGGCATGGGGGGTTTTTGGTAATCACAGTGACTACAAAGAACGAATCACAAACTGATTATGATAAACAACATTCAACTATCCTATTGTGAATCTGCTGCTCTCCTCGCATTCACACTCTTATTGGGCAAGATACGATGGTTCCGAGTGTGGCACTTTGGCATAGGTTATAGCGAGATTCGCTTGGCAGGTTGGTTCTTAGTTAGACAATACAGCAGGAACAATAAGGCTTTTGTTGTGTTGCACTGGTGGTTTCTGTGTGGGTCTATTTGAAGTCCTGGGAGGTTCTTGAAAAGTAACTTGCTTCTTCTTAGGCAGCAGGGTTGGTTTCACCCAATTGGCTCTTTTTGGAGGTGGAATGTACTTTGAACTTTGGTATACATCCCTGAAGCAAGTACTTTGGTTTCTCAGAGGCTTGTATGATCCACACTCTTATTGCCACTACAACTTCAGTTTTCATTTGTGCAATCTCATCAGTTAAGGCAGTTAATCTTTTCGTGTACGCAAGTACGCTGATTAGAGTATCGCCTTTGACAGTTCATCATACCGTCTTTTCAGACTCACGTTTTCTACCTTAAGGCCATCTAGCTGAATCCTAAGGGAGGTAATCGTATCTTTCAACTGAATATCGTCTGTTTCAAGTGCCTGTTGTCACAACTACCTCAGTTGAACCTACATTCAACACCTTCATAGTTGATCTGAGCGATCAAAATTCCTGATAGTGTCATCTTTTCCCTTGAAGCTGTTGTCTTAACCTTGTTAATTTCAAAAATTGGCATTGAGGTCACTGAAAGTGTCTATGCACTGTTTATAGTTTTGAAATTTAAGTTGTAAACTAACATAATTCTGTTCGAGAAAGGCAAAACGTTTTTCAGATTCAATAAAGAGCTGTTTCTGTTTTGAAATCTCAGCTTCAAGTTCAAGAACTTTAGTGTGTTCCCTATCGCATGCAGATCTAAGATCTTCGCAAAGGCAATTCGAACTAGGGGGCACAACAAGATCGGAAGTAAGCACAATAGAGCAGATATCTTTTTCTAAACACTCAGCAATTAAGCATTCATTTATGATTAAAAGATTTTTCTTCTCTATGGTCAGGTTCTTGTTATCAAGAACACATTGTTCATATACCCCTCATCCAAATCAACAAAAATCTGTTCAAATTCTCAGTAGATCTTTGAAAAATGTAACATTATCAGCTTTGGATATGATTTATGAAATGTCGAAAAATTGAACCAGTTGTTTGTTCAACAAACCAGTTTTGCATAATCAAACACCATTCAGAAACCTAGTCTGGTATTTGTGATGATTCATTATCTCTATGATAACCTTCAAATTGAGAAAAACAACATAACGTTTCGAAGACGGCCAGAACTTACATGGATGGTCGACTTTTATGAATAAATGGAAGTGCCAAGTACTAATGGGAAAACTAGTTTTGACTAGCACGTTCATGGCAGAATGCCAATATGCCTGTTTCACGAGACAGTTCCTGTTGAGGAACAAACTTAAGGCATTATGCTTGTCATTAAGAAACCGTTATCAGTTCTAACATGTCCAGGAATTTTCATTCATCTTTTTCAATGCTAACCATCTTTGTGAACAAGACCATCTTCACTATCGCATATACTAACGAGATGGTGAGTTGGATGCAAAAGGGTATCGCACAACCATACAAAACCAGGTTGAGCACGCATGGCCATATACCCGAGACCTGGGTGTAACGTGTACTAGGAGGGCCTGTGTGTAAGACAGGCGTTTGCTGCTTTAATGTTTATCATATAAATGCATAGGACTGAGTGTTGTTGGCATGTTCAATCTTTGCAACATATCTTTTGCAACTTTTTAGCATTCTTAACAAACTATTTCACTAGATAACTGATCTGCTAGATCCTTTTTCTCAAGAAAATCTTTCCTTTCAGATTGTAACAATGCTAGTTGATTTTCTTTTCCTAAAAAGAGGATAAAGCAAATCGTTTTCTTGCACAAGTTCAGCGTTACGCTTATTACGCTGAATCACTAGGGCTTGTTCCTGTCTAACTTTGTTTTCAAGATTCAAGTTTGACCTTTTGGTATCATAGACGATATATTTCTTGCTAGCATTGAATGAAGCTCATTTTTTTAAGTCTCTTTTCCCAAAAACCCCAATTTTCTTGGTTAACCTTATCATGTCCGTCTAGTTGGGTTTGCAAGTCAGTTAAGATGGCAATCATAGAAACATTAGTCAGACGCGTCCGCAGATACCTTACAGTGAGGAACATTTTGGGCTTCGTGTCAAGAAGAATACTGATTATACGATGATCGTATTTGTCATCAATCTCAGTCTCAGCATCGGAGTCTAAATGTTCTTCCTGGTGCATCTCCTGACTCAACTGATAATCCACATTATCAAAGATTTGATTGTCATTGGAGTGTACCTCATTGACTTGACTGTTGGTGGCACTGGTGGATGACAAGTTGGCCATGAAAGCGGCAGCAGCATTGGGGCCTTCATCCACGTCTGAGTCATATGCATCCTCATGGTTGACTTCGAAGATATTTGTTGTAGTCATTGCCAAGTGATTCATAAGTTGCTTCGCATTTGTTGCCATTGATAACGTTTTTATGAATGATCTTGATTCTTAAGTGACTGTTGATTGATGACTTGGTGTGAGGTTTATGATTTTCGGGTAAATTTGAAACAGTAAAATGCTGTTTTGAGGGCCTAAATGACTCCGAATGGCCAAAAAATGACAGGGCTCTTGCTCAAAGAGGAAGAGTCTTGACCGTTGGGCCGTTTCCGAGCTTGTATAAAAATTTCAGAACAATCCGACACAAAAATTATTTTTGCGGCAAATCAAGCAAAACGCAACGTAGCTTGATCAAAACGCAATGGATTGTCAAAACGCAACAAACTTTGTTGTCAAAACGCAATGATATCTTCCTCAAAACGCAATGAAATTTTTCTCAAAACGCAATGAAATTTTTCTCAAAACGCAATGAAATTTTTCTCAAAACGCAATGAAAGTTTTGCTCAAAACGCAATGACACTTGAAGTCAAAACGCAATGCTTGAAAATTTTTGGCAGCGTAGCGTTTTAGTCAAAACGCAATAGAAATCTTCAAAACGCAACCTGTATGCTCAAAACGCAACATGAATATTCTCAAAACGCAACATGAATATTCTCAAAACGCAACATGAATATTCTCAAAACGCAACATGAATATTCTCAAAACGCAACATGAATATGCTCAAAACGCAATATGAAGACTAACAAAAACGCAACACTTCTAGCTTTTTTTTTAATCCACTTCGAACCCAAAACACAAACAAACCACGTCTCTTTTTTTTGTTATTCCTTTCGATCAAGACACACAAAAAAATCCGAACCCCACTTTTTTTTTTAAAAATTCGGTTCAAAAAAAAAACATCCAAACAATCACTTTTGGCTCTTGATACCAATTGTAGGATCCCTAGATCATTCCATGAATGAATCACAAGATCAATGGCATATAAAAAAAAAGATTAAAACAATAAAGTAACTTCTAAATGAAAGAAACAAAGAAGTGGCTACAAAAAGTAGGGCTACGAGAACTCACCTCAAGCAAGCCTTTAGCAACCAAATCTCAATCACACAAGCAAATGCAACGACGTCCGCACACGACCTAGTCCAGTTAATATCCTATTTTAATCATTCATTTCCAAAACAGTTTTCAAGTATGATGCATAGAGGTTAGACACTCGTTGTACGGTTATCTTAAATGTTTTAGTGGTGTGATGGTTGACGACATAACTCCAAAATACGATATCAAACCCATATCTGTGTACAATATACTTATACTTATACTATTAAGCAAAATAGATAAGTAATATAAGTAAATATTTATAATATATAATTATAAATATATTTTGATAATTTCATTCGGTACACTTTGTTACCATAAATATTATCTTATACTTCACGAGATGAAACGTTTATGTTCGCTAAACATTTTAGAAAAGTTTTGAGAAAAAATATATTTTTCTACTTTTAGTCGACTTATTAAAATAATAAAATAATAATATTTTATTATTAAAAATTAAAAATAACGTTTTAAGTAAAAAAATATAAGTATAGACTTTTTACGAAATTTCGGTATGACCCGTACGTTTATATGACGTTATTTTCAAACTTTCAATATAACTTCACAAGTATTTTTCACTTCCCAAAAGCTCGTCAAAACTCCCAAAACAACTAGTTACCGCTTATTGGGCTTTAAGGCCCAATAAGGGTCCATTATACTTTTTACATATCCAAAATACGTTCTAAGCTCAAAACCAAGGCCTAATAGCATATATAAGCTCAATCAATAAGTAACAAAGTAATCTGGACCACAATAAACCCCTCCCATAAGCCACGGCTTAAATGGGCTTATTGGGCCGTGAGCCCATAAGCTCCTAAATATGTATATTAAGCTTCAAAATAAGCTAATAAGCTACGTATCGCATTTGGTTATTATTATAAGCTATAATATTAGTCCACAAAAATATGACATACTAGGATAATAACAAAAAAACATCTCCCTTGTGTTTTCATAAGATGTCGTGAGCTAATAAGCTCAAAATAAGCTTATTCGAACCAACAAATAAGCCAAAATAAGCTATATACAAAATAAGCCACATAGCAAATACATGTTTTTCAACCATCACGACCACAATATCAATACTAACAAAACCTCATCCTTGTTTCATTTTATTCGAACCAAAAACCGAACCATATATACCATTTGTAAACTTTTCGCTTTCGATTTTAAACGCTCGGTGCATGACTAGCAACCTAAATGTACAAGTTAAAAATAAATTTGAAAGACTTACAAAAATGGTCTTCAAAATAAATTTCGACGCGAACCGAACAACCCAAACGTTGTTTTAATGAATACCCGAACATTAGAATCAACCCAAAATATCCTCAATCTTCATGTTTTTTATCAAAGTTTGAAAAATAATAGTGTGTGTGTGGATCGGACGAGCAAAGGAGAGAAAGAGAGGAGAGTTTTTTATTTTCAAAACATGTGTTGTGTGTGTTTTAGATGGATACAAAATTATATAAGCCAAAACTAGTATCTCCTTGGGATCAAGTAGCTAAAAATAAGCCTCCTTGTCCCCTTTCCTTGTCTCAAACCCGGATGGGATCCTAAGGGGTCTCGGGAGTCTTCGTTTTGTGTCGGAATCACTTAAAGCCTCATAAAACTTGCTCGTAAAATATTTCCCGAAGTCATTTAGCATTTTTATTCACCTTAAAAATGTTTTTCCAATAACTTAGAGTATTTACTTGACATATCTCCATATAAGACCTCCCAAAAACTCATTTGGACATTAACGGACGTGTCGGGACTCGTTTTTCGGCATTTCTCAAATTTCACAGGCCAACCACCTGGAACTTACATAACACAATAATAACCTCTAAAAAGGATTATTATACACAATAAACCATCAAAATTTTCAATTCTCATAAAATCACCACTGTCTACACGGTACAATATTCTAAATAACTAGCAAACGCCAAATAGTCAAAGGACTAAATTAGAATATTCAAAATACGAAAAGGGCTGTAGCTGCACGAGCCCTTCCTGCGTGCCGCAAATGCCCTACGAAGAAGAATCCTAGAACAAAATGAGAAGTAGCTAACCTGTTGATAGAAATAATGCCTAAAAACATTATTAATATTTTTCACATCTTTACGTTTTGATAATCACAAAATATAAAAACGTTCAATGTAAAATTAAACGCAAACCAAGTAATTAGTAGTAGATTTTCATTTCGAAAATTATATCACTTCAAGGTATGAATAAACAAATGCTTAATGCATTTTATGATCAAAGGAAATTTTTATTCAACCTCACACTTTTATAAATGTTGTAAATACTTTTATAAACATTACGAAATATTTTCTACATTTAAAAGAAATATTTTATTCAAAATAAACATTTTGAAATTCAAATTTTCAGACCTAAAACGGCTAGAAAGTTCCAGAATATTCTCCCTACGCAAAATGACAAACTAGGGAGCGTCCAGTCTAGGGCGGCCCCCTTAATTTTAAGGGGACCGCCCACCTATTTAAGGGGACCGCCCATAGGCAGACGCTCTTCCAGTTTGTCCTATAAATACTGGATTTTTCCCTACTATTTTCTTACCTTTTGCACTCATTCTTTATGTTATAATACAGCCCGCACATCTCACTTAAATCCTTTGATCATTTAATCATAAAGCTTTATTTCCATGTGATCCAAGCTCAATTCCTCAAGTGCAAGAGAAGAATACTTTCATCATCAAGTGAAGAAGTATTACACCTTAGTGTGTTGTTGCAATCTTATTGCATCCATATCAAAACTTGTAAATCACTTGTAAATCTTGTAAAGTTGTGTAGTTGTTAGATCTTTGTGATTGTTGTAAGTATAGTTAGATCTTGGTGATCTTGCCTAGTAGTGTTAGTTAGGTGTGATTATAGTAGTGGCTTGGTGAAGTTGTGGTGTGAAGAAAACTAAGGTGTGAAGAAGTTGTGTAGTCGTGATCAAGTCGTGAAGCTAAGTTGTGTAGTGAAGTTGTGATAGATTGGTTCTAGCTAAGATTAGAACTCGACATTTAGCTTTGTGTCGTAAATCGGTGTAAGCAACGTTGTGTACGGTTTTCTCTGCCATAAGGGAGCTTGTTGACATAGTGAAGAAAACTCTCGAGTTAGGTGCTCGGGGAGTGGAGTAGGGCGAAAAGGTGCTTCGTTACCGAACCACTGTAAATCCTCGCGTTGTGGTTTGATTGTTCTTAGTCTTATCTCTTGTCTTGCATTAATTTCTTATACTGTCTTATTAATTGTTTAGATAAGTATATTGTTTATATTGTGCAAGTGTTGAATTAACATAAAGTCGAATCTAGAATTTTTACAAACACTTTAAAACCTTAAATTAAAAAGCGGTAAACTATTCAACCCCCCTTCTAGTTTTCCACACTTGGCATCAAGAGCCACGTCAAACAAGATTTTTAAAATAAATTATATTTTAAAACTTGAATCGATCTATGGAATCGGAAAAATATTTAGAAGGGCAATGTAGGTCCTTGTGTTTGGATCTATATAGCCTTTGTAAGATAATAGTTAACTTGAATAAATCCAAATCAACTATGTGAGAGACACTGACTATGAATATCAAGTATTAATGCAGAATCTTAACACAAGTATTAAGAAGAATATAATACTAACTTTGCTATTGATTTCTATTAAGCTTCAATGCTTCTATTCGTTATATGAAACTCTATGCCGTAGGGTTCCTTTTATACACCAAGGAAACCCTAGAAGGCTTTATAAAACGTGTGAAAGGATAATGCATATCATTTCCTAAGATATCTCCTAACATATCTCTAAGATAACTATTACTATTCTGTTACATAAACAGACTTAACTAAAAAATAACACCAGTACTAACAAATAGTACTGGCCAAACTACCATACTAACTATAGTACTACCAGACTAACTTAGTACTCGCCAGACTTAACTAGTACACACTAAGCCAAGAACTAACTAATACTACCAGACTTAACTGTTATACTACCAGTATTAAGTCTTTTACAATATATTTCCCAACAATCCTCCCCTAACTTGATCTTCACTTGTGAACTTCAAGTTTCTTCAAGTGTCTTCAATTTGAGCCTCCTGAGGATCTTGTAAACAAAACTCTTCGAATTATTCTTGAGCTGCAATCTTCAATCATCTCTTTTTTATCTTTGCAGCAGCAACTATTCTTCAAAACTTCTCAAGCAACACTTTTAAACAGCTACATGTGACTAAATGTACATCAAATCATATTAGTTTCAGACTATCTCATCACTTCCAGGTGTGTTAACTCCTGTGAGAGGTGATCCTTGAAACTTTAAAAGATTTGGATGTCTCTTTACCAGTTAGCCATTAAGTTTGGAGTAGCCAGTCCTTTGGCCACCAGAAAGTGCATGCCATGGTCGACGAAAACTATTTCACTCTCAGTACGTTAACATTGTGAGTTTGAATACCATATGGTTTTTGGTAAACCAATTAGCCCAGAAAAAATTTGATATACCTTTTACATGTACCGTTTGCTCAGGGCTAGTGAAACCTTTGGCACCTAGAAAGTAAATTCGATGGTTGGATTGATTACCATATCAACTTTTGTACATGAAACTGGTGAGTTGATGTACCATCCCAATTTTTGGTAAAGTGTCAACCATCTAATATGGATTATGCATATTTTTCTTTACCAAAACCATAATCTCATGGACTAGTTATGATTTTCATACCTCATAATTACCACAATCCATAAACTTATGGGCTAGACAACTCTTTACTAACCAGATATGGTTGAGTTTGATAAATCCCTTACAATTTTTTGGCAAACTATCAGCCATTAACGGATTTAAGAAGTCTTTACCAAGAGCCGTTTGCTCCTGGACTAGCCAGTCCAATTTTGTTCAAGACATGGTGACTGATGACCATTTGTTGTGTTAGTGCATAGCACCTCCACCAAGTGTTGTTCTTCTCATCTCCATTCTAGATATCTAACTCATCAACCTTCATTACTTTCTAATGCCAGCTTGCTTCTCCATCATTTTCAAAAGTTTGTAGCAATCCTCATCTGGTTTTCCTCCTTGAAGTTTCTTGTCCAACATAGCTTTGCACACTTCAGCAGACAAAGGATACTTTCTTTCTATTAGCATATAAACATCTACAAACTACCAGTTCAAACATTGTACTCTGCAAGCAACATAGTATCATCCCAACCAATTAACCTTTGTACTTGGCAAACTCCCAAATTGAATCAGTACAAAAGGGGTTCTTCAACATTTTTCTCAAGTAATCTCCAGAGTACTTTCTCAAATTCAACCTTCGACTCATATCAAACCATGTTATTACTCATGACAATCAATGTATAGCCTCTGTAAGATCAACTCTTTATATGTCCAGTCAGCATTTGCTCCAAGCTTATGTATACCATATCAGTTCCATTCTCCCTTACAATCTGGTATACACCTTTCCTTCCTTGCTTAATGATCTTGTAATTGGCTATACTGGGTGATTTTGTAGCTACAGGAACAGGATTAATAGGGAATTTTAGTACCTGAAGTAAAATCATCTTTTCATTATCTTCAACTGAATCTTCCAGATTCATCCTTATCAAGTGTGTATGAATCCTTTCCTTGCTATTTGTTTTCTCCTCATTTCCAGTCTCTTTGTTGGCTTATCATTTTGTTTCTTCTTTAACCTTACTCCTCTGTTGGTTTGAGTACTTTCATCATCAAACGATTGCTTCTTTGCAGTATTAGTTTTTGAAGCCACTTCACCAAACTCTTCAAACTTTTCCTTTGTTGCCCAAAGTTCAAGGGGACATAGGTATCCAATTGCTTAATCCAATTTTTTCAAATTCAGCTTTCACTTTTTCATCAAAATTCCAACTTCTTCGAATTGAGTCAACTGCCATGTCCCCTTGATTCTTAAAAAAGGGTGACATATATATCCTGAGCTGTGTTTGAGTCATGGGCTTATCCCTTTTTGGCTCTAGCTCTTTCCACTGCAAATTGTTTTTTTTCTCTTTGAAATTACCAATTCTACCATCCTTTTTGCATAATCTTCAATAGTAAGATCCTTTCCAAGCACACTCTCCCTCAATTCTGCATTTGCTTCAAGCTTTGCTCTAATTGTGTCCCAATCTTCTTCAGTATAAGATTGAGCTTCAAACTGAACTTGAGCCTTCCTTTTCTTTTGTTCCTCTGTTAATTCTTGCTCTTCAGCCATCCTTTGAGCTAGAAGTGAATCCAAATGAACTTGTTTGGCCACTTCTTCCTTTTCCAAAGCTTTTTCTAAAGCATCTAATCTGATAGCTTCAGCAAGTCCTGCTTCTTCTTGAAGAATTTGTTCTTTATCTTTCTAGAAAGCTTGAGTCTCGTCTTCTCTATCATAGGAGCCTTTCCTTCTCCTTCTACCTCGTCTGGGAGAAGGTAACTACAGACATCTTATGTTATTCAGTAGCCACTGGATCACTGCCAGTATTAACAACTAAACGTGCCACAATTAATCTCGTCAATACCAGCAGCTAACTTTAATTTGCCACCCAGTAATTAACTTCTTCAAAGTCAGAACTTAACCTCTTCACAGTTCAAACCAGTACCAGCAGATTCGTTGAACTCGTCCTTCTCTTGTATCTCTTTCCGTTATCAACTGAAAATGATCTTTTTAAACTTTGTTAAGAATGCAGCAACTACTAAGAGTTGTACGGGCTTATGTTCTTCAACTTGTATTCATCCCTTGAAGCATTGACAGTCCTTTTGAGTGAGTAACAAGAATCTTGTACCAAAGAAACCAGATGAATCTAAATCCATAAACGTCCTCCCCCTGAGCCTCTATTTCTTCCTCTTCAGAATTCAGACAAAAGAATCCTCTTGGTCTTTCTTTTCAAAGCAACACTCCCAAAATCTTTACACTTTCCACAAGGACCCAAAGTGAGGATAAACCGTCCAAAGGTCTATTTGGTTTTCCTGAGCTTGCTTCTCCAAGTCATCAATCCCGTTCCATTAACCATGGATGTAGTAGCTTCTGCTAAGGTGTAGGATGGGTGTAGGTCAAGCATTGATGGTTTGTTTCAAAGTATGCTCCATTTGGTCATGGTGCAGGTGAAGGTGTAGGTAAGAGTGGGATGCAATGTAGTTTTTCAGTAAAAGGTTATAGTGTGCAAGGTTTAGATAGAGGAGAAATAGTTTGTGGCTTTTAGATGTATAGGTTTATGTGGTAGGTGGTGTTGGTGTAACCACACTAGAATGAGGTTGAGCTTGAGTGACAGATGGAGGATTCTTGTCATTGCACTTGGATTACAATAGACAACATAGTCAGCAACAAAGGCTTGGAACCCTTTACTCTAAAACCCTTTTCATATTTCCAAAAATCTTTTTGGTCAAGGTCACAGCCAGATAAAGGTGTTTGATTCAGTTTGTAGATAAACATCATTGTAGAAAAACGAGGATACATCAAGAACTTGTTTTACTTGTCAAGTTTGCCACATCCATCAAAAATTAGTTTTGAAAAATTATAAACTCTGCAGTGAACAGACAAATCAAGGAAGCAGTAGGAATATTGTTACCCAAAATTATCCCATCTACCACTTTAAGAGCTTTAGACAATGTAAAATATGGGGACTAAAGAATCTCATTGTGGTGGAAAAAGCTTTTCTAAAAGGTATAAGATCCATCATAAGATACCCATATTGCCCATACCCTACAAAATCTCATTGTTAGGCAACATTAATCCATAAAGCATCTGAGCGTAATAGAAGCTTAATTATCCTAATAGAAACCTCAGTGATTGTAACCCAATAGCATCAATAGTTGCGTGTAATTCCTAGAGTCCCAATAGCAAGAGTTTTGGCAGTACAGTCTGCCAAAACTTTGACTAGTAATCATAGATATACGGATTGAAGTTACAGCATACCGGATGTAGGAACTTCTAATATAAATCCCCTATCTCTCTGCGATCCTTCACTGTTTAATTATTAGGTGTTTGCGCAAAAATCCCACTTATATTATGTTTGTCAAAGTATTTTATTGAGCCATGAGTTGAAAGTTAGCAAAAAAAAATAGTGAGTGGACTGAAAATTACTTGGGTTATAGTTACGAAGTGAGGTTTCTAATCTGGTTAAAAAACATTGAATATATCCTTTGTAAAGATAAGGAAGATTTTTACTTTGATAAGAGGAGATAGCAATGAAAAGATAAGTATGAAAGAAAAATCAAACTTTATTTATATATAGCTTCTCTGTTAATGACAATAGCAGTCCGTAAACATCCTGTAATGTAATATTATAAAACAGTGTTTAAACAGCAAAGTGTCAATTTTTCCCCGCAACCAACACTAACTATACCTACAGAATTTAAAATTAACACAACCAGAACGTAACTTTGGTCTACCAGAATTAAGTATGTTTCAACCTGAAATAACTCTATTTATCAAACAAGAATTAAGTATTACTGAAGACTTACCACAACAAAGACCTTATTACACCTTTTTACCATCAATGCAAATCCATGCTATTCCTATAAGAATTAGTCTAAAACAAAGAAAAACATTCGGCAGGAGTTTGTATAAATCAGAATTAATTGAACTAACTACCCGAATTAATACTACTAACTACCAAGAATTATTACTACTTACTAACCCTAATGAATACTACATAAGCCAGAAATTAGTTAAACTAACTACCAGAAATATACAAACAATATAACTAAGTCCTCCCCTTTAAACGTAGCTATGGGTTTAATCACATAACCAATACTAACCACAATGAAATTAAACTATGTCCATCAAAAGGTTTAGACATAGGCCAGCTACATTTACGTCTATGTGAATTTTCCACACTAATGAAGCTTCTTCTCATAACAATCTCTATAAAAAGGTGGCGTATCGTCGATGTTGCTTTGTCTTGGACTGATACACTATTTTCTTTACCTATGCAAATTGTGCTTGTCATTATCAATGTGGATTTTTGTATTCATGATATTAAACAAAAGACCCACTCCCCATCAGTTGATTGTGAACTCCCCAATACTTGTACCACAAAACAATTTGCAAGCAGCTACAAATCAGCTTCATTTAAAAGGTAAGCCCACTATGGAGTCTGTTTCTTGCATTGCCATAGTAAGCATTATCCAATAATTGACCAACCACTTGTTGTTGATTTCCTGTCAAGGTTTGACCCACCAAAATCAACTAACAAAGAAAGCTTCCAGGTCAAAAGGTGATTTGATTCTGGCTAAGTATACACTTAAAATAACTCAATGCAAAGTCTCAACCAAATGCCCTTAACAAGGAAAAAGGTCCAAAATCTACACAACGAGATTAAAATATATAAGAAGTCAATTATAAAAAGATTCCGGAAGAGATATTCCCCGGGCCGTATCTCCCAACGAGGCTCTGCAATTGAAAAATAATCCGGGTTTGATTGAGAAATTTGGAATGATGAGAATATTATGATGAAACACTGATATAGTTACAACACACGAAAATTAATTATAAAAAAACCTACTTTAATCGACGGGAAAACAGATATAGGAAATGTAAATCTTAAAAACTACGAAACAAAATTAGTTATAGGGAAATCCTAAAATAAATCTACACTAACATACGGGGGAACAGAAATCAGGTATCGGGAAACGCTAAATACTAAGAGAATTAAGAAAATAAATGCTAAATTAAATTAAAAATCAAAATTAAATTCTAATAACTTAATTTTTGACAAATAAATGAAACTAGAACTAAAACGGAGGTCGTTTGAATGTAAAACGAAAAGAAACGTAAACGCACCCGGTAAAAGGGTCCCAAAAACTGAATATAAGAAAATAAGCCTATACAAATGTTATATTTTCCCTAGACACTACATGACAAAAGAAAATTTTACAAAAAAGAAAAATATTTTTTTATTAATTTTCAGGTTTTTTTTAATGAATTTTTAAAGATTTATATAATTAAAACTAATTAAATATAAAAAGACAGAAAATATAACTACAAAAAATCTGAAAAAAATCAAATTAAATAAAGAAAAAGTTGAGGAATCTAAAAATATAAAAAGCCCTAAAAGTTACTGTAGCAATTATAACTAATTAAACTAATTAAATCTAAACCTATTTTAACTTAATTAAATTAAATAAACTAACTAAGGTTAACCTAAGGGACTAACAGTGAAAAGACAAAAGGACTAACGGGTAACAGGCTAGTTAACACTAGGGACTAACTATGCTAACTATAAAAGAGGAAATTACATAAATGGTCCCTGAGGTGGACCCCGATATGCAAAGAAAGTCCTAAGTGCTTAAAATCAAAAAGCTATAAAATAAAAGTTGTTCAGGGGCTTGAGCTTATCATTGTTTATAAAAGGGACATAAGCTGAAAGGGTCACAATAAGCTGGAAAAGTGAGCTTTTGGTCTGACAGAAACCTAATAAGCTTATAAGCTTATTTGGCTTTTTCTTTGGGCTTGAGAGCTCAGGATAAGCTGAAAGTGGGTTTACTAACTTAACTAACCTAAATCTACCTAATTTAACTAAACTTAATACCAATAAGCCCTAAAATAAGTTAAAGCAAGAATAAGCTACCTTGACTTAATTAGAACAAAAACAGAAAAAAGGCTACTTTGCAGCCTAAATAAGCTAAGCTAAAAAGGGAAATAAGCTACAAAATCTTGGGAGCTTAAAGGGCTACCTATAAGCTACAAAGAAAACTAAAAGAAACTAGGGGTCTAATGCAAAATAAGCTAGATAAAGGGTGCTGAAAATGGGTTTCAGCACCAGGGTAAAAACAGGCAGTGGCTAGGGGCTTTTTGGGCTTATGAAAAATAAGCTCAATTGGGCTTTTTAGCCACAACCAACCCCAAACAGATGTAAAAGGGTGGTTAATGAACTTATGTTCAAGATTTAAGCTAAGGAGGTTAAGAAAGAGCTGCTGATTTTTGGGCTTAAAGTTGAGGGTTTTCAAAAAAATTGCAAAGCCAACATTTTGACTTATTTTGTCAAAGTAAAAGGTGACAGAAACAAAGGCTTGGTAAATGGCTAGAAGCAACTCAAATAAGCACAACAAAGTGTGCTTAAGCTGTCTAAGCTGCCTAAGTGGTTTAGCTCCTTTTTCTTGGTAAATTTTTGACAGAAAATAAAAAGGTTCTCACAAACTGATTTTTTTAACTAAAACTTGTAATTAATTTGGCCTAATAAAGCCCACACACTCAGCCAAAGGTGGCTGAGTGCTTGTGACCCATAACACACCCCATTTGACCCATTTTTTGGTCTTTGCCAAACACCCCCTTAAATAAGTCAAAAGCCTTTTTTACTTGATTTCACTTAAAACAATTAAGATAGATTGGTGTTAATGACAGTATAGTTAAAAGAAACAAGTAACTACAATTTTCTTCAGGATTACCAAAGAATTTAAAAGACGAAATATTGAAAATCACAAGAAACTTAACATTAACTTCAAAACTTGAATTAAACTTTTAAAAATAGTAACATTACACTTCAAAAGAAAGCTGGAAATCGAAATTACAAGTTGATTAAAATTTAAGTAAAAATAAGCTAAGGAAAAACTAGTGTGTTTCGGCTTGTGTTTTCTTGAATTATATAGAAGTCCTTTGGCTTGCTTCTTCTTCTTGCTGTGTTTCTTGTGTGAGTGAAGCCTCAGCAACAAATCCTAGCCCTTAGATTAAGCTTTGTGTTTGTTTTAATGCCATATCCGCCATTGATTTACCTTGGGGGGAGGGGGGATTGCCAGCGTGGCATTTAAACAAGTTAGTGGGTGTGGGTTTAGGTTGGGACTGGGTAAACGAGTGATTTGGGTAAGAGAATGGGTGGTATCATGTGATGTTGAGGGGTTCTAGGGAGATGGCGGGAAAGGAGTTGAGGGGGTGAACGTTTATTGGCTGGCAGGTTTAAAATGTTTCAAAAGCACAAGAAGAACCCCTCAACTTCTAGCTCTTTTCCATTTCGTTTTGTTTCTTTTTTCTTAGTTATAAACAAGTTTCAAAATAAACAGAAATGGCCCTTGTGTTTTAAAAACAAAGAATTAAAGAAAGAATGGTGTATTGGCAGAACTGGCCCTTGGTATTTTAAAAGAGAAAAACAATTTTGTAAAATTACAAATTCAGTCCCTCTTTGTTTTAAACCATTTTCTTTTATAAAACAATTTTCAGAATTGACAATTTAAGTCCCTAAGGTTTTATAAAAATTGTTTTTGGGCCAGGGTCTGGGCTTGGGTTATGTATTGGGCCTAACTGGGTGTGTTTGGGCCCAATAAGGTTTGTGCTGCTGTTATTGGGCTTTTTAAGGCCCAATAAGGTTTGGGTGGGTTTTGTGTGTACAATGGTAAAAAAAACTGAAAAAGTGCTCATTTTAAGACTAAATTTAAGCTAACCTAATTGCTACTAACCTAAATAAGCCATAGAATCCTAAAGCCCTACCTATAAGCTACACCTAGAAGCTAAAAGACACCTAACTCTAATATTAAATAAGCTAGAAAATCAGTCTTGAAATCTGACCTCAGCACCAGGGTAAACTGCCAACAGAAATAAGGGGCTTTTTGGCTTAAGCCAAATAAGCTCAAAATGGCTTAATCTTTGAAACCAACCTCAAACAGATTTAGAGATATGGGAAATGAGCTTATGCTCAAAAACTTAGCTTTTAAAAACAATAAATAGCTGCTGAATTTGGGGCTACAAGTTGGGGTTTTTCAAGAAAAGTGCAAAGCCAAAATTTTGACTTATTTTGTCAAAGTGAAAGGGACAGAAAACATGGCTTTTAAAGTGGTCTTTTGTGACTACAATAAGCTCAAAAATGAGCTGCTTAAGCTGTCTAAGCAGCTTAAGCTTTTGAGCTTATTTTCCTTGTAAAAATCTTGCCAGAAAGTGAATATTCACTAAAATCTAATTTTTTACTAAAGGGTATGATCTCTTTAGCCTAATTAAGCACACACACTCAGCCCTTGGTGGCTGAGTGTTTGCAACCCATGACACACACAAATTTGACCCATTTTCGGGTTTTGCCAAACACCCCTTAAAGTGAAAAAAAAACTTTTGACTTGATTTTACTAAAGAATAACCAAGGCAGATTGTTAATAGTGATATTAGGGTTGAATAAAGTCAAGTAAACACAAGTTTTTTGGATTAACAAAGAATTAAAAAGTCGAATAATATTGAAAGTAACAAGAAACTCAACATAAACTTTAAAACTTGAATTAGAATGTTAAAAACAGTACAATACACTTGAAAAGAAAGCTGGAAATCAAAATTACAAGTTGATTAAAATTTTTATAAAAATAAGCTAAGAAAAAAAACTCCTCTCTATTCGGCTTGTGTTTTCTTCCTTTTATAGAAGTCTTCTTTTCTTCTCTTTGTGTTTCTTGTGTGTGTACAAAGCCTCTAACCAATCCTAGCCCTTAGATTAGAGTTGTGCTTCTTTTGAAACCAAATCCACCATTGATGTTGCTCGGGTTTGGTGAGATTGCCAACTTGGCAGGTTTAAAGGTTAGTGGAAGGTGGGTTTAGGTTTAGACTGGGTAAACGAATGTGTGGGTAAAGGAATGGGGTGGTATCTCGTGATGTTGGGGGGTTCAAGGGGATTGGCGGGAAAAACTTGAGGGGTGAGCGGTTATTGGGTTAACAGGTTTTAAAAGTTCCATTTGCCCAAAAAGAGACCCCCATCTTTCATCTCTTATTCATTTCTTTTCCACTCTTTTCTTTCTTTTAGTTTTAGTTATAAAATGT
>BQNB010066184.1:0-34658 GCA_026074375.1 Tanacetum coccineum
TTAGAAACTAGCTCGGTTTTAGGGTTTAGGGTTTTGAATTAGGTTCTTGAGTGTAAAAAGATGTATGAAAGCTTATGAATAGAATATTTAGGGTTTATACATTGTAAAATGAGTATATTAGCTTGCTTAAGTGGTGGTGAAGAGATTAGAATGAAACCGAATGTAAAACGGCTATTTTAGAGATCATGCTTAATGACTTGTACATTGAGCTTTTAGAGATTTGTACTTTGACTTGAAGAGATTTTCTTCGTTAGATGAGATATCATCTTACCTGTACATCTACTTTAGTAGCTTGTGGATTCACTTTAGGCGTTAACCCTTTTCATGAGGTTAGGGTTTAGGGCAGCCGATAATGGTTTAAAGCAGTGATATACCTTGTAATAATGATATTATGATATAAACTTGATATGTTTTGATGTTTGCTTGACATATATGAAGATAGGATTGCCATACGTAGGTTGTCTGAGTTCGTTAACTTGAGTTATGCAGGTTATATTGCATATTGAGATATTGACAAAGTAATATAATGTAATAAAGCGAAAAATTTCCCTGAAAAAGGTGAGTTCATATATAACTGATAGATTGTACATCAACTAACTGATGGATATTTAAATTTATGAAAATTGTGGGTTGTTATACAAAATCTCAAAGAACGTTTTGGAATCAAAAAACCAGTGACGTCTTCGGATGCTCTTTCATTTGATTCACTGTTTGTGATTGGGAAACTAAATGAACAGATTCAAAGTCGAGACAATACGATTCATGAACTAAAGGAAAAAATCTCTCGCTTAACAAAGAAAAATAGTGACGCATATCCCATTTTTGACCTTAAGGCCTTATTTTCTCAGAACAAAGATTTAACTACAAAGCTCAATGCCCTTCACGATCTCAATGAACGCTATAGGGCATAAAATGCAAAAGTTAAGCAGCATTATAAGGAATTGTATGATTCAATTAAAATAACGCGTGCCAAAACTACTTACCAGAACAACTCTTTGTTATCTGAAATAGAAAACTTTAAGGGTCAACTTAAAGATAATTCCAAATGTGTCACTATACCTGATAGTAAACCTAAAGTGCTGGCTCTTGGTAGATATTCTATAAATGTTGAACCAATTCCCCCTCGACACAGGAATAATCGGGAAGTGCATCTACACTATATCAAACACCTTAAGGAAAGTGTAGAAACCCTTCGCGAAATAGTAGAGGACGCTAAGGTGGAAAGACCATTGGATACCTCTCTTGCATCTGCTTGCCGTTACACTAAACACTCTCAGAAGCTGTTAGAATATGTAATAGGCACGTGTCCTAATGACTTTAGCCCTTGCGATAAACAGAATGCCTCTACCACTTCACTTAGGAAAAAGCGAGTTACTTTTGTCGAACCATGTGAAACTTCAACTCATAACACACCAGCACAAGTTGAGCACCAGAAAATAAATTCGACTAATGCACCTGGAATTCCCTCTACAGGAGTAAAAGGTGCCTCTGCAGCTAGCAGGTCAAAGCCTAGGAGCAATACAAAGAAAGATAGGACCTTGCCAGCTAAAAGTGCCTTAAAACAAGTAGAAGCCCATTCTAGGATGAATAAGTCGAATGAGAAACAAAAGAATCGTGTTGATTCTAGTATTAGCTATAAGCGTACTGTAATTAATTTGAATTCTAATACTTCTTGCAAAACTTGTAACAAATGCTTAATTTCTGTTAATCATGATCAATGTGTTGTGCGTTCTGAGATGTTTGTGAAGCAATCCCCTGCCACTAAAGTGTGGCGGGTTAAGCAAGTTAAGCAAGTTTGGAAGGCCACAGGGAAATTGTTTACCACTATCGGTCATCAGTGGCGACCCACTGGCAGACTATTACCTTTAGGAGATCAGTGGCCTTTAACTAGGAATACTCCACCTAAGGTCTTGCCTACAAAACAATGGAAGCCCACTGGTAGACTTCTCCCGTTAGGAAGACAGTGCCCTTTAGTTAGGTCTACTGCTCTTAAGAGTGACTGTATGCCAGCTGATCCACAGGAAACTATTGCCCCTGTAGCATATAATCTTGCGTGCACTAACCAACCGGACCCCAATTGCAATTGGGGATCCAATGTATCCAAATCTCCATTTTCGCCTTTGTTCAAATGCAGGTTGTACAGATCGTTCTCTGGTATTTGGACTCAGGCTGCTCAAAACATATGACTGGAGATCGCTCACGGCTCAGGAATTTCGTGAAAAAGTTTATCGGGACTGTTCGATTCGGAAACGACCATTTTGGTGCAATTATGGGTTATGGGGATTATGTCATTGGTGACAGTGTAATTTCCAGGGTATACTATGTAGAAGGACTTGGACACAACCTTTTCTCTGTCGGTCAATTTTGTGATTCAGATCTTGAAGTTGCCTTCAGAAAGCACACATGCTTCGTCCGAGACTTAGATGGTGTCGACCTTATTAAAGGAAGTCGTGGCACGAACTTATACACCATTTCTGTTGAAGATATGATGAGGTCCTCTCCCAGACTCCCCCTCAGCTCCACATGTACCTTCTGGACCTGAGAGTACTTAGAGTGATTTGTCAGAGACTACTTCATATCAAAGGAAGTTCGCCCGTTTGGTCCTCACCTAACCCGCACCTATGACATCTCATAGATGATGTCTACGCTCTCCCGTTGAAGATAAGCGATGACCGCACGTCACATCATGCATCCCCCCATATTATCGCGCTATAGACTTAAGTGCTCACTACTAAACGACCTCAATCTCTCCTGCCTATTCTCAAAGATAGACCACTCCTCGTCGCTTGTCTGCTTGACGCTGACCGACTGCTGGCTCCCCTTCTCGACACGCTAAGCACACACAACATGGCGTCCCTCCTCCCCAAACGTGAGCCCCCCGATCCACCGTCATCTCTCTTCAACAGTCTCCATGGTCGCTATAAGCCCTCCCCCTCCGCCCTGCCCCAGTCTCTTCCCACTTCTCGCATCATCGCCTTGGCTCGAGTCCAATGCTCTTCACGCATCGCTGCCCCCCAGTCCGGCACACAGCTCTGAATCGGCTGCACTTGTCGCCGACAGAGAGATCTACTATATTCACCAAGATACTGAGTCCTCATAAATCGCTGACACCCCCGCACACGCAGGTATAAAGCGTTGTGTGATCTCAAGTCCACCCGTAGAGACATCCCTCGCTACGACATCCATGCGATCATTACCACACACAGTCGTCACCTCTCTATCACATGATCGCTAATCCCACCCCCCATATCCCCACATAGTTCTGCACACACATATAACATGCTCTTCGTTTCACAAGATAGACTCTCGCTATCACACAGACTCCACCACACACTCCTTTTTCCTGAACCATACTGATCCCCCGTGCTCGCGCCTATCAGCCCCCAGCTCCCATCTCTCCGCTCATGACTTCGACGATCTGCCTCCTGAGTCTCAGATATCAAGAACTCTAGCTCGCACACTCTCTCGATCACTGAGACTTACCCTAACACTCGTCATTTTGATATCACTAGAGGGAGAACAACAACTGCGCAGCTGCTCTGACGCATCTAAATTATGGTCGCCCTCACACAAGTCTGCTTACATGCGAGGACGTCCGGCAAGACCTCCGGTGTGTAGTGACATCCTCGCAAAATGACGACATTATATGACACTCAAATCTCAGACCCCCCCCCCCCCCCGGCATCTCACTCTTCGCAGCGCGCCCTCCGGGCGATACAGTCATCGCTGCCCGCACACCCATCAACAGTCCAACTGTGCATGCTAACGAGATAACCATCCGTAGACCCGTACTCACTACATCTCATCATCCCGCCGGGCCCCACTCGCCTTCTTCCACCTATCTACGGGAGACGGATCTGCGCTTTCTCTCACCCTCGCGGGCGCACTCTGACCCCACTGGCCTCGTTGCGTAGGCTAAAGCTACCACTCCTCCTACCGGCTGGACCCGTGCGTCACCACTCAGCTTCAAAGGCGATACATACCCCTGCTGAGCACTCCCCCTGTGCAAACCGGCTCTCACCCCTATCGTCCTGTCAAGCTGCCCCCCGCGTCCACGCACATGTCATGGCCGAGCGCCCGGTGGCTATATACACCACACACCTCCATACGAACAGGACCCTCGCTGGGCCTTCCAAAATTGCTTTATCCAGCTCGCTCCGGATAATCTCTCGCCCACATGATTCTTGGATTATACCGCACGGACCTTGCCCAGTTCATATAGATATCACTCCATATGAAGTCATCGACCACCCAATCCGACACATCACCATTGAGTCACATGCTACTTTCAGATCACTCTTCTCCAGCGCATTCTGCGTCCGCTCCCCCCTCAAGTGTTCTAATAGCCAAGCTAGTATCCTAGTCAACTTCGAAATCATCATAGAACTGCACTATCGCCACGCTCTCCACCACCCCTCTCGCCCCACATAATACCTAGGCCATCAACCTCTCACCGATACCGGTCTCCCCTCCTATGTTCTCACATCTCATACCCACCCACGACCTGCTACTGCGTCTCTCACCCCGCCAGATCCACGGCCGCATCCTCCTCTTGTTTCCACTCGGCCACCACCCTTCCCCGGCAGACCTCGGCACCAGACGGATCCCTACCCGCCTAGTCCCGCTCTGTCATCGTGCCTTACCTTTGCTCTCCTAAGCGCTCTGCTCGTCCCCTACATGCCCTAGACGCGCGCCCTTGACGCGACTCTACACTGTGTGACATTAGATCCTCCTTTTCCCCCGCACGCAGGAGAATTCCACCCCTGGAGACAACGCTCCTAGAGTACAGAGCAAGTTTATACCTTTTCTCGCCGTGAGCCCTCTAACAGCCGCGCGCCCGACGACGCTGGTGCTTATACTGGAGCTCGTCGACGAGAGGAGCTCCAACCGATGTCGCGTCCTCACAACCATAAGTCCAATAACTCCCTTAACTATGCCCTATGCAGTGCACCACACGCCCCCTCGGTAGACGCCCCCGGCCCACTAAGCGTTAGAACAGTACTTGGCCATCCGCGCCCGGCGCCCCCCCATCCAATGCCGCACTTGATAGGACACGTGCACTCCAACCCCCTACCTTACCTTTATGTCTATAATCCAAGCAGTCCTCTTAGTGTCGCTCGTTAGTGAAACAAAGCACACTCCGCAACCCCAAAGACGAGAGACGGCATCATCTCCCACTATGTCCTTTCATAAGACTGACTATCGCCTCACCTTCATCAGAGTCCCTAAGCATTTCTTCAGCTAGGCGAGTTCTCTGACCTCTTTGTGTGTGCCTCCCTCCCCTACTTCTCTAGTAGCTCCCCCAGCTCCCCGCTCTCGTTCAGTGTCTGGGTATCGACGAAGAACATAGCCGCCACAGCTACGCTCCTAGAGCAGAGAGAGACTCTAGAGAAGATGGTAGTGAGAGAGTGAACGGTACGTAAACCTCCGTACCTCAACTCCTCGGTGGATACTCTATACATCGCAGCGCTGCGGACACCCGCCCGTCAGATGAGAGTTAATCCACACCCAGCCATCGAGTTCTGTAGGACCCCCACGAGCTGTGATAATCGATGACCCAGACCACAGTTCCTCGTTCGACCTCTCAGGCCCTAAGCCGTCGTGAGCAATACATCTGATCCCACAAGCCATGTATATATCCACTTATCACAGTGCGCGCGCTTACTGGTCACCAGCTGAGAGTCTTGCGAGCACAATCTGCGTGCGCATCTTTTCAACACGTGCCCATCTACTCTAATAAACACGATCCCCAGCCTTGCAAGACACTCGAGCGATCGCATCACGACTCTCACTAGACTACGCATTCCTGCAACCACCTGTTCATCGCCATACTTGCTATCGTCGATGTTCGACCGTGCATGAGAAGCCAACTGATGAGCATCTCATCTCCTGCCTGATACAGTCTTTTATGTAACGCCGCGATGTCTCGTTATTGCTCTCCAATCATCAACGCATCACCCCTCCCCCATCTAACGGGAACAAAAGTCCTCGCGCGATGCACCCCTGTCATCACACAACCTGGTTACGCTCCACATTCCTCGCGTTATCTAGCATAGTTCGATTACTACCCACTCTCTCCATTCTCACACGCAATAGTCATCTGACCTGATACTTCTGTATACCTCTTGAAGTCCAGCTTAAGTTTCCACAAATCTCAACATACAAACAGTGAATCTCAACTATCCTGATGGATCAATCCACGTAGCTTGCTCAAGCGGTGTTTGGGCGCGTCACCCAACTCGATTATCTTGCAGCTCTCTGGTCGTACCCCTCCACACTTTATATTGTAAGTTGAAGTGCTTCCCATCTCTAATCATGTTGCCTGGAGAATTGCCTTTATCACCTTCCCGCTGTCGTGTGTCCATCCATTTTGACATCTGTCGTTCTATCTGATCTAACCTAACCATTTCCTTTGCATTTCAAGGCACTCGCGACAATACGTTTCTGTGCACTAGTGGAATAGCATCATGCATATGTCAGTCCACTAATACTTACGACACTCGTTAGTACAAAATCCGTTGCCGTATTAAACACATCCTTTGTGTAAGCAATTCAGACACTAAGTTCTCTTTAGTTGATGAGAGGTTTTTTCAGTCTTCCATCTTCACCACTCCGTAAGTCTGTCTCATTCTGGTCCACTTCGGCTTCCAAATTTTCAAAAACGGCTTTCATTGCCCTAACTTCAGTGACTATAGATTTTTGAATTCCGTCAAAATGTTCTTTGAGTAGATTGAAAAATGGAATTCTTCAGTTAATTAACACCTTTTTGTTTGTTCAAAACCCCTTTCCTTCAGTTTGGCCGTTGGTGTTGATACTCGTTTTTACAAAGTTTTCTCAAAATCCCAAAATAGTTGAGTAATTACATACAGACCAATATTTACTTGACTTGTAGTTGGAAGCGTTCTAGGGACCAGATGGGCCGGTGTATTGGGAGGATACACAGTCGCAGGTGGTAGGACAGGCAGGGGGGTTTGCATTGGCCGTTAGCTCCTTCGGCCTTTGTTTGCTAGATCTAAGGACCAAAATACTTGCTCAGGTATCAGTTGAGTCTGAGGGGTGAATGTTGCCATGAAGTTTTCTTTTGAGTAGTTAGGGGCGTAATGTTAACCCTCTTTTCCACACAGACAGAGTCATTCATTTTTACATGCAGTTTATTCCTAGTAGCTTCAGCTAACTCTAATTCTTCCTCAGACGTTGATACCAATTACGGCACCATGATGAGGTAAGAAGTTCATCACCATCATATAGTGCCGGTTGGGCCTTTTTGGCCTGTTTGAGGTAAAAAAGGGTTCTGGGCACCTAGTGTAGTTTTAGTCTTTTGATCATACACCTGAGTGGGATTTATCATCATATGGACAGTTTGAATGGATTGATTTGTGAATGATGCTTATTCTCAAAGTTTATTCGTTAAGGTGTGTCAGATTGAAAAATAGGTCTGAAATTTTGACTCTTTCTGTTTAAACTCTTGTTTCAAAGTCGTTACGGTTTCTTCAATTATCTTATTGTTTTCCATAGTTGACTTAAGTTGTAACTTGAAAGAATGAAGTTCCTTTTTAAGATTTTCTTCCGTTTTATTACGATTTTGAATAAGCATACGCATTTGATCATCCATTCGATGTTCACGTTCAGTCAGTTCAAACTTAGCATGTTGCTCATAAATAGCAACCTGTTCCTTATAGATCTTAAGTTCAGTGGCTATTGGGTCATGAGGAACGAACGCATCATTAACAGGAAATACACATACACTATTTAGAGCGGAAGATGCACAACTTGGTACACCAGAAATGTCATTGACTGACAAATATTATTCATATGGAATAGCATTACTGTTCCCCATATGGACACTAGTTGTGTCAATAACATCTGACGGTTGTACTTTATTATAGATCTCATGTTCGTCCTGATTAGAGACACTATGATCAATAGCATTTTCTAGAATATGTACCTCAGATAAGATTGATGCATCGGATGGACCAGCTTGTGGATTTGCTAACCCGATAAGGAAAAATTGGCTGAATATTGAACTGAGCAGTCGATCATCATCAACTATCTGAATCAAAAGCGTCCACCATTCATCTGCCGGAAGATGTTATCCTCATTCAGAGCTAAGTCTTGGACAAGGTTGTTTATCCACATCGGCATCAAAGGTGTTGCCATGTTTCACAGCCGAAAGAGTTAGTTTCATCATCCAAAACTACACCATTCTCTTAGGCTTTGATCAGCGCAATCTTGTCCTTGAAAATTATCAGAATTCTTGGTGGACGCTTTGGCTCGAGTACAGTTCCTTGCAATATGTCCAATCCTATTCAATCTATAAACACTGACTAGTTTATGAACTTGACCTGCATTGGCATTCCCAGCACTATTCTGTGCTCCCCCATTTCCCGTTGTACCATTTCCCCGAGCAAAATACCTCTGATTATGATTCTGTTGCTCTTGAACATTCTGAACTACAACCCGACTATCTTGAATAGTTGCTTGATTCTGGGTGTTAGATGAGGTTCGAAGTTGATTGTTGGTCTGAGAAGCGTCGCTCTGAAGGATTGGGCCAGGAGCGTATTTGCTTGTTAGGTTCGTCATGTAGTTCATAGTTTGGTGTATCTGGAGTCAATTTGTGATGTTTCAGAAATTATGGATTATTGTGGTGATTGCGGGTTGTTGAATGTAAGAGGGATATTGTTGAGATCTGGACATGTGTAATGAGTGGGCATGAGGTGGGACCGTTGACACAAATGCAAGTTGTCTTCGTGAGCAGGAGTGATTCTCTCAATAATCAGTCGATTCTTGAGCAGATGGCTTCTCATGTTGTTTTATGTATGCTTACAGCTGTTGTGATTGTCTCTTTCAGACCTTTGTGAGTTTTAACGGCTGTCACGAACTTATCCCATTCTGGTGGACATATTTGTTCACGAACTTGGAGTTCAGTTGATGTTAGGCATTAACATTTGATATTCTATGTCGATTTGACAGCTTGTGAAAGGTAACATAGTACCATTATATTTTCACCTGGAAATTATGGTTTTGAGTGCAAAAAGATGTATGAAACTTTATGAATATAATATTTAGGGTTTACATCTTGTAAAATGAGTATAGTAGCTTGCTCACAAATGATAGTGAAAAGATGAGAATAAAAATGGAGGTAAAATGGCTATTTTATGAATTGAGCTTAATGACTAATACATTGAGCTTTTAAGACTTGTACTTTGATTTAAAGAGATTATATATTTCAATTGAGATGTTATATTACCTGTACACATGCTTTAGTAGCTTCTACATTCACTTTAAGAGTTAACCCTTCCATAAAGTTAGGATTTAGGGCATCCGATAATGGTTTAAAGCCTATTTTGATATGATGTTGTAATTGATACCTCATATGAGTAATATACTTTGTAATAATGATATTGTGATATTGACTTGATATTTTATGATGTTTGCTTGACATATATGAGGATATGATTGCCATACGTAGGTTGTCCAAGTCCGTTGTCTTGAGTTATGCAGGTTATATTGCATATTGAGATGTTGGCAAAGTAATGTAATGTAATAAAGTGAAAAATTTCCCTGAAAAAGGTGAGTTCATATATAACTGCTAGATTGTACATCATCTAACTTAATAGATGGATATTTACATTTATGAAAATTGTGGGTTGTTATAATAACCCTTATAAGTAGCAATACTTTTCTCCCTTATGATCCTAGTATCATTAAAGAAGTTCAAGAAGCGAAGCCCTGAAGAATTGAAGCCCCGGAGTAAAGATGCAAGGCGTACGAGTGGAAATACTACCCGAAATGACCCATTTCCACCATTTTTTATCCTTGAAGCTCAAACCCAGGTTTTGAATGTTCTAATTCTACTACTACACCCTTATAATGTTCATATGATCCTAAATATACTCTTTTTAAAGTTTCATAACTCAATTCATGCTCATTTTCTATTTTGATCCAAAACCGTACACTCAAAACCCTAATTTCATGTTTTTACTTAAACTATGAGCTAAACTTGTAAACTATTGTTATAATCTATCCTATTAAGCTTATATAATGTTAAAATAAGTGCTTTGATAAGTCATGAAAGAATTTGAACTTAAAACCCGTGCGTGTTCATTTTAAAACCCTAATATGACCCGTTTTGCTTCCTAGCTTAACGAATCGTTAAATTAAACTTGCGTTGCGTTAAATCTTCATATTTTAGTTTATTATAACTTATAAATATCTTTTGAAATGTTAAAATAAGCTTGCATGGCAATTTGTACATGTTTGTAATTATAATCCATGCAAGGGGTCTATATCGTAACTTTCTGAAACTTATAACTAAAGGGGCTGAATATGTCATTTTATCAAAGTTATAACTATAGGGGTCTATTATGTCACTTTTCAAAGTACAAGGTTTACTTGGTATATCTTTTAAAGTTGAAAGAACAAAGTTGTAAAAGTGCAAACCTCAGGGGTCTATTTGCAATTTCCCAGAACCCCGGGGTCTAAAATGTAACATTTTGAAAAAGTATAAAATCATATCCAAAACATTATATGACATAACTTTAATTAACGCTCCTCGTGCTTAACATCTCTAGATATTGAATAAAATGCTTAAAACTGCTTATGTTCTAATCATTATATCATTCATCATCGATGTGCTTTCAAAAATCATGTCCCGGATTCATATCATACCACAATACTAGGGAGCTTCATATTAAGAAGTTTCATCTTGGTATTACGTTCTGACTGAGTTGTTGGGTTTACGATTTAAAGTGCCCTAGCTCCTCAAACGTTTACTGAATGACTTCTGAATTATGATGGCCCGAACGGTGTTATGATAATTTTTATATCAAAACCAACATCGATGTAAAAACTTATATATTCAATCAAACTAAGACTTGCCATATTAACCCAGGTTGCCCGTGTTGAAGCCGTTACAATCATTTCATACACATTAGCTATCAATTTCCCTATAACTGTTCAGGTGAGTTCATAGCCTCGCATTTCAATATTTCAAATGTTTTATAAACCCGCGAGGGGGATACATGCTATAAACATGAATGCAATTATTTCTGTATGCTATTTCAATTTACTATTGCCTAAGTAACTGCTTTGCCTTTAAGTCCCCATAATCATGAACCGTTAATTACTCTCCGTAGTAAGCGCGAATGATGTGAATAGATCTATTTGGGCTGGACTCCCCGTTGGTGTACCCAGTTACGTGTAACCAATTGCACATCATTAGAAATCACGCGGGTATTTTGGCAAAGGTACCCGCAGGGGCTATAACGTATCACCATACCCTAAGGCTTCGGATTCATGAGCTAATGGCAATAATAAATATGTTTTCAATACTTTAAACGAAGATTATGTGAAGACTCTTTTGATCAGTGAAAAAATATACCTTCATGTACCGTCTAGATAAAAACTGTCTTCTAGTTTTAAGAGCGAATATTATTGCTCCTAATTCGAGATCGTTGAGGTGTATAGTTTTCTTCATGAGGTTAGAGTTGAGTGCTTAGATCGCATAAGCAATGATTCTTCTCGTAGCATTAGATACCAACTCCTAACCCTTGAAGAGATGCATCACAGTACGACAAAATTATCGGTTCCTTCTGGTAATGCTAAGATTGGTGTTTCACAGAGTTTTGTTTAAGGAGTTGAAAGCTGATTCTTGTTCTTCGCCCAGCTATAAACTCTTATTTTTCAAGGTTATTTAGTCAAGGCTTTGCAATCTTTGAAAAAACCTTCAATTAAATCTTTCGATAATAGCGGTCAAGTCCTAACGTATTGACGCACTTATGTGGGGTTGTAGCGGGAGTGTCAATCTTAACCGGCTTTCATCTTGGCTGTAAGGGTAAACATGAAGTCCTTTGATTATCGATGAGATGACCAAGAAATTGTAGATATGTATCTAGAAATCAACATTTAGAGAATTTGGCATACAATTTCTCTTTTCTGAGCTAATTCAACGATAATTATGAGATGACTTGCATGTTCTTCTTCGTTGCGAGAATAGATAAGAATATCAATTCCTATGCAACACAATTTTCAATTATCAGATAAGGTTTACAAAACGATTTCATGAGATCATGAAATACAGCAGGATTGCATTTGTTAACCCCAAATGCATGACTGAAAAATTCATAGTGTCCGTAATCTCGTTCTGAAAGCAGTTAAGAATCATCTTCTTCCGCTTACTCTTAGTTGAGTGATAAACCTGATTTAAGTTGATTTTTTGAGTAAACTCTCTTGAACCTTTGAAAGTTGATCGATAAGTCATCGATCCTGGGTAATGGGTAACGATTCTTTATAGTAAGTTTATTCAACTCTCGGTAATCGATACACATTCTAAAAGATCCGTCTTTCTTTTTAACAAATAAGACAGGAGCTCCCCAAGGCGATGTACTTGGTCGAATGAAACCTCGGTCGGTTAGTTCTTGAAGTTGGTTAGATAACTCCTGCATTTCTGAAGGAGCTAATCTATAAGGTGTTTCGAGCTATAGGTGTGCTCCGGGGGATTAGTCCAATTTGGAATTCTATTGGGAGAATGGGAGGGATTACCAGGTAGATCTTCAGGAAAGAAGTTGGAAATTCTTTGACTACGGAAATTTCTTCAAGTCTCTTCTCGTCTGCTTTCTTCTCCATAACTTGGATCATAAAAACTTGACAACCTCGGATATTACTTTTCGGTTTTTTATGCTTGATATGAGTTTAGTCGGTTCTACTTCGACACCTCGAATGATTAGAGTTTGACACCGTCGATAGGAATTGAACACTTTCCTCGTCACGAGAATTTTGCATGATATTTGGATAAACCAATCTATACCATGGACTACGTCGAAAACTTACCTAAGTTTAATTGGCATGAGAACGATTTTCAAAAAGGTTGATTTAGCAAATTTGAGTGCAACTTTAATATGTGTTGTGCCCTTACTAAGTTTCCGTCAGGCCATTTCGTATTATAAAAGGTATCTACTGTAATAGACGGAATATTCTAGCATTAAGGCAGGCGATAAGGATATTAAAAACTTCTATCAGCTCCGAAATCTAATGATACCCTGTCTGAATGCTGATTTAGGAGAACATACACGTAACGACGTTTCGGGTTTGTGGGCATTCTTATCTTCAGCATGTAGGATCTTCCTTGGGCATAAATGTTTGGTCTTTGGCAGCTTGTTTGTGTAGTGTCCTTTTCTAACACACGGCATGGCAAACCCACTGTTACTGGGAGTTGATTACTTCTGGTGGATCGGCTTCTTTTTGGCAGTTCATGCTTAGATGCCTTTCTGTTGCACATTATTACACTTCTTACCAGTACTGGGTCCGGTGTGATGTTGGTATTGCACCTTTTACACAGAGGGAGATCTCTGGCCATACCTACCATTTTTTGATGATGTAATAGAATAGCTCTACCATCTTTCTTGTCTTTGAGTTCTGTTGTCTGACAATTATTGTAAACGATTATTGGTGTTGCGGGTAGTTGTTGTTGCTTGCGGGAGCTGGATGTTGTGAATGTTCTTCTGTCGTTAACTTTCTTTTAGTTGTCACTTGTACTTGCATTGGAGCATGCTTAGTTACTTGATCCATTAGCTTTAGGCTATGTGTTAATGGCCTCCTCTAAAGTTTGAGGTTTTAGAGGCAGTAACATTCTCTTCAAATGCTTCGGCGTTGACGCCGATAAAAGTTTCCAAGAGTTTATCGTTTGTTTGGCACCATGTATTGGACATAGAACCGTTCAATTCTTGTAATCTTCAACATAAGGTTTAAGATCATTTCCTTTACAATCAAGATTGTAAAGTTTTCTTCTATTTTCCTGATCTCAGACCTGAGGATAATACTTGTTTGGAAGAAAGCCTTTTACTCAGGTCCAGGGGATTTGATTGGCTTGCTCTATTCCCTAGGTCTGGCATATGCATTCAACCAGTACAAAGGCATCGTCTGTTAAAGTACAGTAGCAAAAGATACTTTGTTTTCTTCGGCACATTGCTACGACGAGAATAATGATTCGGTTGTTCAAAATCAGCGATTAAGGACTATGGTCCTTCGTTACATTAAGGTAGAAAGGTTTGAAAGCTGGATAACTCTTTGAGTTTCCTATGTTTTCACTGCAGGAGCTCAGTAGGACGGTGTTCCCTTTGGGATTTCTGAGCACTTGGAACATTGTCGCAGCTTGGAGCTTTAGAGCCGAGGTGACACTATCAGCTATAACTTTAAAAATGGCGTCTGAGTCATACCTGTGTGCTTCGTTGTTGATGCTCTTTTTGGAGGCATTTATTCAACAAAGATAACTCGTAATAGAATGATAGGAAGTATTGCTCAAAATTTTTAAAAGAGATTTACTCATGTTTTTTAAACTTTAAGGCATATTTAAATGAAGATATGAAGCTTTGGATATAGGTTATGGGATAATGATAGATTAATTGATGCGTATGATAGATGTGATGGATGAAGGAAATGATGATAAATGAAGATGGATGGATGATGCGATGCAATAATAGCAGGAAAAACAAACAGGTATGAAACGGGATTGCTTTATTATTAGAAACACTTGCCTTTTTTGTATGTAATAGTCATGATTGTGACAAAGTGTTTTTATTTATACCACACATCCCGTGGCTAGGTTAAGACTAAAGACTGGAATTTAAACTAGAAACTAGAAACTAGACGATCACTGAATGCGGTTCTGGAGTTCGATGATAGAGTTCATGAGTTTTTCTATATCTTCTTGGTGACGAGTTTCCATATCATTGATGACTTCTGCCAATTCTGCGATTCTGTAACGAGCTAAGGAGATCTTATGGTTGGATCCTATTTGCTTTCTCCGGAGTTTAGTGATCTGAGTATGGGCTTGCTGGAGTTCTGCTGCTAAGGCGTCAAAATCACGTTGGATGATTATTGTTCCTTTACCAAGACCTTCTATGCCATTTTCAATTTGTTCAAAACGTTCAGGAGGGATTTCTTCTAGATAACCTTGGATACCCTGAATTTGTTCTTCGTGACGTTTGATAGCTGATTTCCGGGAAGTTTCACCAATCTCAAGAGCTTGAGGTTGGGATGGGGTAGATGGAGACAACTGCATTGGTGAAAGGAGTCCTTCTGGGAGGAAAAATTCTTGAGTTTTAGGTGGTATGATAATTGGAGACGGGATTGGTGACTTTTCAGTATAGAAAGCTTGTAAGGCTTTCATGTAAGGATCATCGAGAAATAACGAAAGGGTCGGTGAAGTTAGTGGGACAATTCCAAATGAATTGGAAGCACTGGAGTAAGTTTTCCCTGGAGAGGTCGGGACATAATCCGGTGAAGCCGGAGGAACATAGTTTGGGAAATTAGAAGAAAAGTAAATCTCCAAATTAGAATATAGGAATGATCGGAACGGTAAGACATCGTTCTTTTATAAACATGCAGTAATATACAATAAGTTATTTTTTTAGCTATATAATAGCTATGTACTTTACATACCATTCCGGGAAATATAGCGGCACGGTAGGACTTTTCTTGGATGGGAAAAGCAAAAAGTAGTTATAGAACTTAGGTTTTAACTTGTTCTCTATTACGTGGTCTGATACCAAATTCTGTACAAAACCCTATTTTTACATATAGCAGCGGAAGCTAATCTGGGGTATTACTTCAAGGTACAACAGTCATAATCATAGAAAACGAATCAAAAAGAGTCGTTTTTGAAAATAAGTTATCATTCATTATTTCTTCAGAGTTTTTACAAACGAGAGGTTTCCAGAATCTAAAATACAATATTTGAATGATAACGGTTTTTCCATCTTCCGGTGTCTTAATACTCGTTGCCATTTAGTTACCTGAGATAAAATATGCTAAAAAGTCAACACAAAGGTTGAGTTATTTCCATAGGTTTAAGTAATATAATTTAAATGCAAATGCGATATTCGGGTTACATTGAATACACCAGTATTGAAAACATAATTTTTTATTGCATTAGCTCCATGATCCGATGCCTTGGGTTATATTGATAATAATTACCCCTGCGGGCACCTTTGCCCAAAATACCCGCAGTGATTTTTAATGATGTGCAATTGGTTTTTTCATTACTGATACACCAAACGGGGAGTCCAGCCCAAATAGATTATTCAATCTATCGCGCTTACTACAGAGAGTAATACGGTTCATGATTTTGGGGACTTAAAGGCAAAGCAGTTACTTAGGCAATAGTAATATTTGAAAATAGCATGTAGTATAATATTGCCTTCATGTTTTATATGCATGTATTCCTCGCGGGTTTATAATAAGGATTGAATTGCAGTGGCGATAAACTCACTGAAAAGTTATAGGGAAATGATAGCTAATGTACAGGTATGGATTGAAGGTAAAGGCTTCATACGGCTATCTAAGACAACCTGGGTTATATAATGGCAAGTTTAGTTTGATTGTATATATCGATATTGGTTTTGATATAAATCTAATCATTAACACCGTTTCGGGCATCATAGTTGAAGTCATTTAGTAAACGTTTATGGGAGTTAGGCTCTTATAAGTCGTAACCCAAAACTCACGAAAGAAAGTAGTACCAAGATCGAAACTACTTAATATGAAGCTTCCCTAGTATTGTGGGATGTTTAGGTTCCAGAGAAATGATTTTTGAAAGCACATTGATGATGATATGATATAGGATTAACGATAAGAGTTTAAGCATTGTATTCAATATTGAAATGTTAAGCATGAGGAGCGTTATTAATGTTATGTTTGGTAATGAAATTCTTTTGAATATGATTTTACACTTTTTCAAAATATTACATTTTAGACCCTGGGGTTTGGAAAATTGCAAGTAGACCCCTAGGGTTTGCATTTTTACGACTTTGGTCCTTCAACTTTTATTGATATACTAAGTAAACCTTATATTTAAAAGTGACATAATAGGACCCCTATAGTTATAACTTGGATAAAATGACACTTTTAGTCCTTTTAGTTATAAGTTTCTGAAAATTTAGATATATTACCTTGCAATGGATTTATAATTACAAAAACATGTCAATTGCCATGCAAGTTAATCTAAGATTTCATAGTCATTTATAAGTTATAATAAACTAAAATATGAAGGTTTAACACAACATAAGTTTAATTTAACGATTTGTTAAGTTAAAAGGTAAAACGGGTCAAATTAGGGTTTCAAAATGAAAACGCGCGGGTTTAAGGTTAAATTCTCTTATGACTTATCAAAGTACTTATTTTAACATTATAATAGCTGATTAGGATTGATTATAACAAAATTTTACAAGTTTAACCCATAGTTTAAGTAAAAACATGAAATTAGGGTTTCGGGTGTACAATTTTGGATCAAAAAGATAACACTTAGGTTTGAGTTCAAAGCTTTATATTTATGATTTAGCAAGGAACATAAGTAACATTAGATGTACATAAGCAGTACTATAAAAGCTTTATTAGAACCCTGGTTAAGCTTATAGCTTGGAAACAGGTCAGAATCGGGACTTTCGGCTTCGTACGGCTAGAGTAACGACTCTCGGGCTTCGTTTCTTGCTTTATTTTGCTTCCTTTCTGTACTTTAGACTTCTTAAGATCTATTAGAATTCATATTAAGCAAGGAGTTGCTACTATGAAGGGTTATAGAGGAGGAAGTGGGGGAATGAAGTAAGAATGAAACAGGATGGGTATTCTATTTCTGTTTCAAGCTTAGATTGAGTAAGCAGCCTTTAGGATATGGTCTTGGAGACACCTCAAGGGGTTCAGTTATAGAAGATGTATAAGCTATAAAATGATGAGTAGAAGGTCTAGAAACTAGCTTGAATGTGTTGGCTTGTCTTCTTGTTGCCGCGGCTAAAGTAAGGCAAAAGGAAGCCATGTGATTCTCAAATTTGACCAAGGATAAGTGAACGTTTCTTAGTAAGCTGATACTATGATTTTAGAAGAGGTTCACATTGGTTATTTGGACTTGGTAGCAATTTAGAGAGGTCAAAATGGTCATAGAAGTAAACCGGGTCTATTTTGGGTTCGACGGGTTCTTCAAAATGTTTTAAACAAGGTCATTGTGTTATAAATGATTAAGTAATGATTAAATAGGTTGTTAAGGTCTGGGATTAAAGTAATTAGCAAAGGATTAGGCAATTTGTTTGGGTTAAACGGTATTAGAATTGAAGAAAACGGGTAGTACGGGTTCAACTAGGGTTCATTTAGGTTTTCTTGACTTCCTTTGGTTATATTTTGCATACTCTTGATTTAGGATTGATGGAATAAAATTCTAGGGTTATATAAAGTACTTATTAATGAATTTCTTTGGTCGGTGTTGAAGTTATTATAGGTTTGAAATTGGGAAAAGGGTCAAGTTACATTAGGGCATAATTAGTGGTTTTGGATTCGTTAAGTTTTTAGCGTTTGATTTCTTGTACATTAACCAAGTTAATGTTAAATAATGATTTGATCAACTTAGTTTATGAGTTTATAATGGCCCTTGGTTGGTTATATGGTTTAGAATGGTTTAAAAAAGTAAACGGGTTAAATGAACCAATTAGGTACATTTAGGGTTTCTAGGATATATTTTACGTTACAAGTGAGGTAAAATGATGAAGTAATGATGAGATTTAATGATTGAATAGGAATTGATATGATTGTTAAATAACTCTTTTACAACTTATTTGAGTGTTGGTTGGGTTTAAAATGGCATAAAAAGCAAGAACAGGTCATGGCTTAGAAACTAGCTCACGTTTTAGGGGTCTTAGGGTATCTGGATTTATGGTTTATTTTTGAGTGCAAAAAGTGTATGAAACTTTTTATGAATATAATATTTAGGGTTATACATCTTGTAAATTGAGTATCATAGCTTTGCTCACATTGTTAGTGAAAAAGATTGGAGAATATAAAGAATGGAGGGTAAAATGGCTATTTTATGAATTGAGTTAATGACTTAATACATTGAGCTTTTAAGACTTTGTACTTTGATTTTTAAAGAGTATTATATATTCTAATTGAGATGTCTTTATTACCTGGACACATGCTTTAGTAGCTTATTCTTCACTTTAAGAGTTACTTCCATAAAGTTAGGATTTAGGCATCGATAATGTGTTAATGCCATATTTTGTATGATGTTGTAATTGATAACCTCATATCGAGTAAATATATTTGTAATAATGATATTGTGGATAATTGATTGATATTTTATGATGTCTTTGCTTGAAAATATATGAGGATATGCATTGCTATACGTAGGTTTCGTCCAAGTCCGTTGTCTTGACGTTATGCAGGTTATATTCGCATTTGAGATGTTTTTTGGCAAAGTATGTAATGTAAATAAAGTGAAAAATTCCCTGAAGGTGAGTTCATATAAAACTGCTAGATTGTATTCATCTAATCCTTAAATAGTTACGGATATTTTCATTTATGAAAAATTGTGGGTTTGTCTATTAATTAACCCTTTAAGTTAAGAATTACATTTTCTCCCTTGATGATCTAGTAACATTAAGAAGTTCAAGAAGCGAAAAAAAAGCCATGAAGATTGAAGCCCCCGGAGTAAAGATGCAAGGCAGTACGAGTGGTATAATACCCGAAATGACCCATTTCCACCATTTTTTATCCTTGAAGTCAAACCCAGTTTTGATTGTTCTATTTACTACTACACCCTTATAATGTTCATATGATCCTAAATATACTCTTTTTAAAGTTCATAACTCAATATTCATGCTTCATTTTATTTTGATCCTAAAAACCGTTACACTCAAAACCTAATTTCATGTTTTTACTTAACTATGAGCTCCAACTTGTAACTATTTGTTATTAATCTATCCTATTCTGCTTATATAATGTTAAAAAAGTAGCATTTGAGAAGTTCAGTGAAAGATTTGAACTTAAAACCGTGCGTGTTGCATTTGTAAAACTCCCTAATAATGACCCGTTGTTTCCTAGCTTAAGCGATTCGTTCAAATTAAACTTGCGTTGCGTTAATCTTCATATTTTATTGTTTATTTATAACTTATAAATATCTTTGGAATGTTAAAATAAGCTTGCATGCAATTTGTACATGTTTGTAATTTTAATCCATGCAGGGGTCTATTTCGTAACTTTCTGAAACTTATAATAAACGGGGCTGAACTATGTAAATTTTATCTCAACAGTTATAACTATAGGGGTCTATTATGTCACTTTTCAAAGTACAAGGTTTACTTGGTATATCTTTTAAAGTTGAAAGAACAAAGTTGTAAAAGTGCAAACCTCAGGGGTCTATTTGCAATTTCCCAGAACCCCAGGGTCTAAAATGTAACATTTTGAAAAAGTATAAAATCATATCCAAAAAATTATTATGACATAACTTTTACATTAACACTCCTGTGATTAACATCTCTAGATATATGAATAAAATGCTTATAATGGCTTATGTTTTATTCTTTATATCATTCATCATCGATGTGCTTTCAAAAGTCATGTCTCGGATTCATATCATACCACAATAATAGGGAGCTTCATATTAAGAAGTTTCATCTTGGTATTACGTTCTGACTGAGTTGTTGGGTTTACGATTTAAAGTGCCCCTATTCACTCAAAACGTTTACTGAATGTATCTGAATTATGATGGCCTGAACGGTGTTTGATAATTTTGATTCAAAAAACAAACATCGTTGTATAAACTTATATATTCAATCAAACTAGACTTGCCAGATTTAACCCAGGTATGTCCGTGTTGAAGCCGATTACCAATCATTTCATACATTTGCTATCAATTTCCTTATTAATGTTTCAGGTGAGTTCATAGCCTGCATTTCAAAATATTCAAAACTGTTTATAAAAACCCACAAGGGGGATACATGATATAAAACATGAATGCATCTATTTCTGTATGCTATTTTAATTTAATAGCCTATGTACTGCTTTGCTTTAAGTCCCATTAATCATGAACCGTTATTTACTCTCTGTAGTAAGCGCGAATGATGTGAATAGATACTATTTGCTGGAATCCCCTGTTGTGTACCCAGTTACTTGTAACCATTGACACTTCATTAGAACACGCGGTATTTTGGCAAAATGTACCGCAGGGGCATTATAACGTATCACATACCCTAAGGATTCGGATGCATTGAGCTAATGGCAATAATAAATATGTTTTCAATACCGGGTGTATATCAACGTAACCCGAATATCGCATTTGCATTCAAATTATATTACTTAAACCTATGGATTTCACTCAACTTTTTTGTTGAATGATTGTTGTATCCATAAAGTAATACCCCAGATTAGCTTCCACTGCTATATTGTAAAAATGGGGGTGTTACAATTACCATTCTCTATGACTTCCCATAGAGAATAATCAATCATCTGGATGTACTGTTCCATCCTCATCCTCCAAAGCTCATATTCACCTGGTTTGAGCATAGGTACTTTTGATGCAGCCACCATATGTACTAAGTCTTAATCCATGTCTTCTTAGCAAAGTTTCTCAAAGCAACAAGCTTTGATACCACTTGTTGATCCCACTTGAATGGATCTTTAATTCATTAGCTAGTGTAAGGTTTAGTTATGCAAGATAAATCCTACATAATTATGATAGAAACCTTGTTTGATAATACTAAAGATTATGTGGAATCTAATCTTTATTATAAAAAGAATTATTCAATGAAACCGTAACACAAAACAATATAATTCAACAATAAAAGTTTTAATATTATTATTACAAATAATACGAATACTCTCCTAGTATTAGGGTTACAAAACCTTGAAGCAATGAAGATATCAAAATAAAATATTTCTAGATATCTAACTCTATGCCCTAGAACGTTCTTTTAACTCTTTAGAAAACTCTAATATAATCCCATCAGTGATCTCACCTCTCTACAATAATCCTTATTTGAAGGACGTACAAGCATTTCATGTTAAGGAATTACCTATTTCATCACCAGATCCTATTACTTCACCAGCTATTTTGACTCCATCTCCGATATTATCACCATCACTACTATTTGATCCCCGATATTTCTTTATTCTTGAAGAGCTATTACCACCTAAGAATCAAATCCATTCCCCATCATCTTCCTCAACTACGTTATCTAATTCATCTCGGAATCAAACTTGTAATTTGGTATCACCATCCTTCTCAGTTTATACTTCTACTCCATCTTAAGTATTTGAAATAGGAAAATATTTAGATAAGATGTATCTGAAACATCATGAGAAACAAGTCAAAGATATTTTGAATTACTTAGATAAACTCTATCTTCACCACATCAAGAAAATAGAGGAAGGACGTATTGATAGAATGATCATACGAAGGAATAGTAACGAACTAAAGACCAAACTCAAGAAAATCCGTACTCAGATTATCAAACTTCAAAAGAAGCAGTTAGGGCAAAAGGATAAGATTGCCTTTGCTTACTACAGAATTCCCAATCTTGAACAAATCATTGAGAAAATCCCAGCTCGTCACCAAATAGATTAGGAGGATCTTTACGATGTCATCTACCGGCTCAGAATCAACAAACTCTTAGAATAATTATAGCTTTATCCTAGCCATGGGATGTGTGGTATAAATAAAAATGCTTGTCAAATCTTGACTATCTACAGTAAAGTTATTTATAAAGGCAATCCCGTTTCGTATCTTATTGTTTCCAACTTATCGCTCTTTCATCATCATTTCCACCATTTACATCATTATCTCCGTCTTCATCATCAATTAACTACGCCATAGCCTGATTATCCCTTCAATGAGTTTATCTATGCAGAGTTAGATAACTCATTATAAATCCTACTATGACCACTGGAGGTAGAAAAATCCTGAGGAATCTAATAAATACTTGTTTGAACGTTCATATCTGAGAATCTTAAATTCCAAAACTTCCTATAATATCAAGGAATATGTATTTCTTGTTAAGAACTTGTATCAAAATGGGAATTCACACAATGATATTCAATATCACTAAGTATGAAAATTTTAATTTTTATACAATGACTTGTGATATGACTATCATTATCTGGATTCTTATTACATGTTATCTTATGTTGACAGAATACCTCCCAAAAGGATGTCAACATCTGAAGCACCAACCCTGACTCATGCTACCATCGAGGAACTCGTTGCTCATAGTATTGTCATAATTCTGAAAGCACAAGCTGCAATGATGGCAAGTACAAACAATCCCAACTCTGAACCAAAAAAAACATCTGTAGAAAGGAACTGCGCTTACGAGAAATTTACAAGTTACCAACTTTCCTACTTCAATGGTACGGACGGAGCTGTTGGTCTCATTCGTTGGTTTAAATAAACTGAATCAATATTTTCTCGTAGCAAATGTGTCGAAGAGGACAAAGTAAGATTTGCTGTTAGTACCCTTACTAAGGAAGCTTTGTCCTGGTGGATCCAATTTATTGGAATAGAAGAAGCCTATAAGATCACCTGGTCTGAATTAAAAAGACTCTTGATAGAGAAGTATTGTCCTCAAACTGAGATCAACAAAATGGAAGAAACCATTACCATGACCCAGAAGTTAATAAAGCATGTAATGAAACACAATTCTGTACAAGAAACTAATAACCATAAACGAAAGTTTGATAATGAAAGAAACACCACCGACAATAACAACAACTGCCCAGATGACCATAACAATAGCCACCACAACAATAATCACCATCAGCAGCAAAATGGAAGGCAGGAAATCTTTAAGGCTAATAGAAACCGTGGATATACTAGAAATCATCCATTGTGTGAAAGATGCACCCTACATCACATAGGTCCTTGTACTGTCAAGTGTCGAACTTGCAACAAGATAGGACATCTGACCAAGAACTACAAAAACAAAAGACCAACCACTCGAAACAATCTTCAAACTATATCCGTAACTTGTAATGCTTGTGGAAAGAAAGGACATTATGCGAATCAATGTTCAAAAGCAAACAACAAGGCCACAGGAAAATATACTTAGGGATGAGCTTAATTTTGTTCACTTTAGGATTTCTACCCTAAAAATAACTCTCGAGGATATTCAACTCTTATCAGAATCTTCTTCAATCTAAAAACCTCAATCATCAAGCAACAATCCTCGTCGTCTGTTACTTTTATCCTACTACAAGATAATTAGCATAAGTATCAACTCTTTCTCATTTGTAAAGTTCGTATGTAAAGTTATCCATAAAATAATAAAGTGTGATTCCGTTACATCTTGTTATCTGGTGATATCAAAATTTGACATCGTTTGTCAAATTCCATTATGTTCAACTCTGAATACTCTCCTCATACCTTTATTATCAGCCTCGATTATAGGGGCATCAGTACAATCAACATCTTAATATTATCTAACCATTCATGATCATATCATTTTCTACACATTATCATATCGTGTTTTTATGCTTAGGTAAGACCATTTATGATCATCTTATTGAAATGAATTAGGTCACTTCTTCATTTAAATAAGGAAATTATATACCTCCGAACTATGAATTTATAAATTCTCAGTTACAAGGAGTTGAACGCTTCTTTTTGTAAGTGACTAATTATAAATAAGTATGCTTAAGTATATAACATACGTACAAACAAGTTTCTTTCAATCTGTTTGTACAAACAATTCCTTAATCATTATCATTATTACCTTCAATATTTGTCCATTTCAAAATATGTATCTCACGTGACTAGCAACTCTCTTACAAATTCATAATCATTCTTTGACATCACTCATTCCATGATCTTCGTATACTAAATTTTTTTGTTATATTCTGCAACGTAATAACAAGGAAACACACAAGAATCTATGCAATGCCAAATGATTTCAATACCACCAGGTATGAAAATTTTGACAAAGACTTATGATAGCATTCTTATTTGATGTTGACTTTTAAAGGTTAATGAATAACGATTTCTTACGATCTGAGTGGCGCAACGTATTCCATCCACCCAGGTTCTATCAGGATCTGAAGAAATTCTATTGGCTGTCATCAAGAGGTGTGATCTTGAAAATAAGTAGACGTGTGAAAGGAGGTAATTATAATTATGGTGCGCAACATAATTATAAATGCATCATACACGTGGACTTGTGATCTTGATTAGCCTAACATAAAGATCAAATTCATTCCCAGTACTTACATCTATTCCCAAACAATACCACTACAACTCTCAGCTAAATTTTAGGAAACCACTGAAAAGATCGTGCAAATTCGTCAACGCTTGCAAGCTGCAAGAGATGGACAAAGAAGTTATGCCAATGTAAGGCGAAAGCCTTTAGAATTTCAAGTTGACGATCGTGTTATGTTAAAAGTATCACCCCGTAAGGGTATCTTTCGATTCGGAAAACGAGAAAAGCTTAATCCACGATACATTGGACCATTCAAAATTCTTGAACGAATTGACCCAGTGGCATACAAACTAGAGCTTCCTAAAAAGCTTAGTAGTATCCACAATACTTTCCACATTTCTAATCTCAAGAAATACTTATCCGATGAATCTCTCATCATTCCAATAAAAGAACTTCAGCTCGACGACAAACTCAACTTTGTAGAAGAACCAGTGGAAGTTATGGACCGTGAGATCAAGCAACTCAAGCGAAGTCGTATTCCTATAATCAAAGTGCGATGGAACTCTAAAAGAGGACCAGAGTTTACATGGGAACGCGAAGATGAAATTCGTGCCAAATATCCTCATCTATTTTCAATCATCACTTCAAGTTTAATTAAATCTCGGGACGAGATTTCTGTAAGGGGTGGAGACTATAACAACCCGCAATTTTCATAAATGTAAATATCCATCTATTAAGTTAGATGATGTACAATCTATTAGTTATATATGAACTCACCTTTTTCAGGGAAATTTTTCGCTTTATTACATTACATTACTTTGCCAATATCTCAATATGCAATATAACCTGCATAACTCAAGTTAACGGACTCAGACAACCTACGTATGGCAATCCTATCTTCATATATGTCAAGCAAACATCATAACATATCAAGTCAATATCATAATATCATTATTACAAGGTACATTATTTCTAAACCCTAACCTCATGAAAAGGGTTAACCCCTAAAGTGAATGCACAAGCTACTAAAGCATATGTACAGGTAATATGATATCTCATTTAACATATAAACTCTCTTCAAGTCAAAGTACAAATCTCTAAAAGCTCAATGTACAAGTCATTAAGCATGATCTCTAAAATAGCCGTTTTACCTCCGTTTTCATTCTAATTTCTTCACCACCACTTAATCAAGCTAATATACTCATTTTACAATGTATAAACCCTAAATATTCTATTCATAAGCTTTCATACATCTTTTTACACTCAAAACCCTAATTTAAAACCCTAAACCCTAAAACCGAGCTAGTTTCTAAACCGTGACCTGTTTCTTGGCTTTTATCCATTGTAAACCCAAACCAACACTCAAATAAGTTGTAAGAACTTATTTTATAATCATATCAATCCTATTCAATCATTATTTCATCATTACTTCATCATTTTACTTCACTTATACGTAAAACATATCCTAGAAACCCTAAATGTACCTAATTGGTTCATTTAACCTGTTTACTCGTTTTAAACCATTCTAATCCCAAATAACCAACCAAGGGCCATTGTAAACTCATAAAATAAGTTTACAAATCATTATCTACCTTTAACTTGGCAATGTACAAGAAATCAAAGCCTAGAAAACCCTAACGAATCCAGAAAACCCTAATTATGCCTTAATTATCATTTTGACCCGTTTTCTCAATTTCAACCCATTTTAACTTAAACCAATGACCAAACTTCATTGATAATACTTTATATAAGCCTTAGGATCTGTAATCCATCATTCTTAATCAAGAGTATGCAAAATATAAGCCAAGAAAGTCAAGAAAACCCTAAACGAGCCCTATTTGAACCCGTGACCTCGTTTCTTCAATTCTAATCCGTTTTAACCCAAACCAATTGCTAATTACTTTAATATCAGACCTTAAAAACCTATTTCATAAATCCTTAATCATTTATAACATAATGTACCTTGTTAAAACCTTTGAACAGCATGTCGAACCCAAAAATTTACTCGAACCCCTTTTTGCTCAATTTTGAACCAATTCAAACCATTCCAAGTGCAAATAACTTATGTGTACTCCTTCTAGAAACCCTCAACCAGCTTATTCATCTCCTTATACCATTCCTTGGTCAAAAATGAGAGCACATGGCCTCTCTTTTGCTCCACTTTAGCCGCGGCAGCAAGAAAGGTTTCCAACACTATCCACCTCATTCAAGCTACTCCTAGACCTTCCACTCCTCATTTTCTAGCCTTAACACATCTCATACTAGCTTGTACATGTGTCTAGATCAGAAATGAAGCTTTGCTTACTCCTTGCTACTTCAAATAGGTATAAATAGGGGCATAGTGTGTTCATTCTAACTTGCACCCACCATCTTCTTACTATAACCCTTAAGGCAGCAATCCTTTGCTCCCATATGATCCTAGGATCATAAAAGACGTTCAAGAAGTGAATCCCTAAAGAAAACAGAAGACCCCAGAGAGTCGTCGTTTATATAGGCGTATCGGAAGTCAAAAGTCTCGATTCTGACCCATTTCTAAGCCATAAGCTTAAGACCAGGTTCTCTAAGCTTATAATCTGCTCATGTAACGTTATAATGTTCATATGATCTTGATAAAATCATAATATAAAGCTTTGAACTCAAAAACCTAAGTGTTATGCCTTTTTGATCCAAAACCGTACACCCGAAACCCTAATTTCGCATTTTTCTTAAAACTAAATGTTATAATGGTTAAATATTATTATAATCTATCCTATCATGCATAACTAATGTTAAAATAACTACTTTATTGATTAATGAAGGAATTTGAACTTAAAACCCGCACGTTTACGTTTTAAAACCCTAATTTGACTCGTTTTACTTCCTAGCTTAACGAATCGTTAATTTAAACTTGCGTTGTATTAAAACTTCATATTTTAGTTTATTATAACTTATAAATGTCTATTGAAATGTTAAAATAAGCTTGCATGGTAATTTGTACATGTTTTGTAATTATAATCCATGCAAGGGGTATATATCATAACTTTCTGAAACTTATAACTAAAGGGGCTCAATATGTCATTTTATCAAAGTTATAACTATAGGGGTCTATTATGTCACTTTTCATAATACATGGTTTACTTGGTATATCTTTTAAAGTTGAAGGACCAAAGTCGTAAAAGTGCAAACTCTAAGGGTAAATTCTGCCACTTTTCAAACTCAAGGGTCTAAAATGTAACATTTTGAAAAAGTATAAAATCATGTTTAAAACCTTACAAGACATAACTTTATTTAACGCTTCTCGTGCTTAACATTTCCAGATATTGATCAAAACGCTTAAAACCGATAGAACAAGTGAAACTATAAGCTTTTGTAATATGTCTTTTAATTAAATCCAATGTATCAATTTAAATGACTTTTTGTGATCACAATACTAGGAAGCTTCATATTAAAAGGTTTCATCTTGGTATTACGTTCTGACCGAGTTGTTGGGTTTACGATTTAAAGTGCCCTGACTCATCAAACGTTTACTGAATGACTTCTGAATTATGATGGCCCGAACGGTGATGCAATAATTCCAAACTCTTCAATCAAACTCATAACTCTTAAACCAAAGTAATAAAGTACAATCTTCTAGCTTGACAATATTCTACTCAGGTTGTGTGACGTGGCTGTTTACTTCATTTCATGATATACTACTTTCCCTGGTAGATTGTTGATAAGGTCGTCAGCTTTCATTTCATAATATTTATTACATCTACCTATCAAGTGAAGTTCATAACCTCGCCTTTACTTATTTACATGTTTTATAAACCCACGAGGGGGATACATGCTTGTTACAAACTCTTTGCATATTCGTTTATCTTATAATAATGTAATTACTTTTTCAATGACTATTCATGTATAAATTACCGAATTTCAAGTGTTTTTGCAAGCTATTATGCTTAATTTGATATTCCATTTTCAATTAATGTCTAAGTTACTTCTATTGCAAATGTCCTACATTATCATGACCATAATACTTTAGGTGAAGCTAATATAGTGGATAGATCTATCGGGATTGATGAATCCTGTTTGTGTTAGCCGGATAGGTAACCAAACATACTATATTTGAATTACATAGGGCTATTATATATCACATAATTTTGGGTCATACTTATTTAATTTATATTTTATATTATATATATATATATATATATTATATACTAATATATATATATTATATATATAATATATATAATTTCAATTATTTTTGGGTATATATTTACTTGTCAGGTTTGTGTGTCATGAGACCAGACTAAACCAGACCAGACAAGAAAGACCCAAAACATGGCAATACACGGGTAATACATGTTACTATGATAATTGTATAGTTGACAAATTATTATTAATTAATGGTGGACAATAAACAATTTCATTTTCATATATTATGTTTTTAATGATTTATCACACTATAACTTGTATTCAAATGCTTATCAAACCTATGAATTTACACTCACCTTGGTGTTTGACTCCTTTTAGCATGTTTATCTCAGGTAATTGAGACAAGTCTGCGGTACGGAGTGGCATGGACTCGAAGGTGGCTGAACTGTTATCATTCAAACTTGATATTTTAGATTTTGAGACCTGCATTTTGTAAAAACTCTGATTATAATGAATGATAACTAAAATTTTCCAACAACGTCTCTTTTAAAGTTGTTATCTATGATTATAATTGTTGTATCCATGAAGTAATACCCCTGATCCGATTATCTTCGTGCTATATTGTGTATAAATGGGGGTGTTTTACAGATTAAGTATCAAAGCCATGGTTATAGAGATCAAGGTCAAAACCTTAACTATAACCACACTTTAATTTTTCAGCATCAAAGTCATCCGTGCCACTAATATTCCGGAACAAGTAGTAAAGATACTATCTTTTTATACTATTCTTAAAATAACTTATGTTATTTACAACTAGGTTGTTAATAGAACGATGTCTTCTCCCAACCACTCTACTTCCGATATTGAGGATGCTTTTTCCTCTATGAATATTCTTAACTATACTTCGGTCTCCTCATATTATTTCCCAGTTTCATTGGGAAGCAGTTCTTTTAACTCTTCAAAAAACTCTACAGATAATATAATCCCACCAGTATTCTCATCTTTCTACAATAATCATTGTTTGAAGGATGTACAAGCATTTTATGCTAAGGAATTACCTATTTCATCACCAGATCCTATTACTCCACCAGCTATTTTGACTTCATCTCCGGTATTACCACCATCATTACTATTTAATCCTCAATATTTCTTTATTCCTGAAGAACTATTACCACCTAAGAAACGAATTTGTTCCCCATCTTCTTCCTCAACTACGTTATCTAATTCATCTCGGAATCAAACATGTGATTTGATATCACCATCTTCCTCAGTTTATACTCCTACCCCACCTCAGATATTTAAAATAGGGAAATGTTCAGTTAAGATGTATCTGAAACATCATGAGGGACAAATCGAAGATATTTTGAATTACTTAGATGAACTCTATCTTCACCACATCAAGAAAATAGAGGAAGGACGTATTGATAGAATGATCATACGAAGGAATAGTGACGCACTAAAAGACCTGAAACTCAGAATATCCGTAATCCAAATTATCAAACTTCAAAAGAAGCAGTTAGGGCAAAAAGGATAGATTGCCTTTGCTTATATAGAATTTCACAATTGGAAACATATCGATTGAGATAAATCCAAGCTTCGTCACAAAGGATCAGGAAGATTCGTTAGAGTGTCATCTACCAACAAAACTCTTAGGGAATAGTTATAGCTTATTTTTGCCACGTGATGTGTAGGTATTAATAAAAAATGCTTGTTCAAAATCTTGACTATGTACAGTAAAGAAGGCAAGTTATTTATAAAGGCAATCCCGTTTCGTATCTTATTATTTCAACTTATCGCATCTTTATCATCATTTATACGAATTGCATATGATCTCCGTCTTCATGGAAATCATCCATAACCCTAAGTGCTTTAAAATTAAAAAAAATAAGCATTCATCTTTAGCCATTTTAAGCATACATTTCTTTTATAACTTAGGATATCATTCTTATTACGTGTTATCTTTTGTTGATAGAATGCCTCCCAAAAGGACGTCAACATCTGAAACACCAGCCATAACTTTAGCTGCCATCCAACAACTAATTAATGATGGCATTTCCTCAGCTCTGAAAGCACAAGCTGCATCAATGGCAAGTGCTAGTAATCCCAATAGGAACACCGGACCTACTAGAACTCCTGTAGCAAAAACGAGAAACTATAAAGAGTTCATTAGCTGTCAACCTTTCTACTTCAATGATACAGAAGGAGCAGTTAGCCTCATTCGCTGGTTTGAGCGGACTGAATCAGTATTTTCTCGTAGCCACTGTGCCGAAGAAAACAAAGTGACATATGCTACCGGTACTTTAACCGATGATGCCCTGTCTTGGTGGAATTCATACGCTCAACCTATTGGAATAGATCAAGCCAATCAAATCACTTGGACCGAATTGAAAAGACTCTTAACCGATAAGTATTGCCCTCGAACTGATGTCAAGAAAATGGAAGACGAATTTTACAAATTGGTTGTGAACGGAAATGATCTTAAGAGTTAGATTAGGAGATTCCAAGAATTTAGCCGTTCAATGTCCAAACATGTACCTAATGCCGAGAATAATTTTGTAGTCTTCATCATGGTTTACCTAGAAGTATTGAAGGAATGTTACTGCTCGAAGCCTCAAACTTTGGGAGGAAAGGCCATCAACACTAGACAAGAGGTAATGGTATCGATTAATAAAGCTTGATTCTGGTGTAAGAAGCCTAATGATAGTATAAACACGATAAGATTGAGGATAAGGGAATCATCATCAAACAACATCTATCAGAATAACTATAACTATAACTTCCGTAACAATGATCAACACAGCAGCAGATACAAGCAAGCAAGATCTTCAGGACTTATTCTGCCACCAATGGTTTATAATGAATCGTCCCTTGTGTGAAAGATGCACCTTACTTAACATTAGGTCCTTGTACTGGTATAGTGTCAGGACTTGCAACAAGATAGGATCATCCGTGGGACCATAGAACTCAGAAGAAGAAACAAAAGATCAACTACTAGAACTAATCTATAAACGGTATCCGTAACTTGTAATGCCTGTGGAAAGAAAGGACATTATGCAAACCAGTGCTCGAAAGCAAACAACAGGTCTACAGGAAAGCATACTTAGAGCCAAGCTTGCTTTTGTTCACTTTAGGATTTCTACCCTATTCAACTCTCATCAGAATCTTCTTCAATCTAAAAACCCTAATCATCAAGCAACAATCCTCGTCGTCTGTTACTTTTATCCTACTACAAGATACTTAGCATAAGTATCAACTCTTTTTCATATGTAAAGTTCGTATGTAAAGTTATCCATGAAATAATAAAGTGATGATTTCGTTACATCTTGTTATTGACGTTATTCCAAAACTCGACATCACATTTGTCTAAATTACCATCGATTCTATTATGGTTCACTCTTTAAATACTCTCCTCGTACCTTTGCAAACATAAATTATCATCCTTGATTATATGGGCGTCAGTATAATCAACATCTCAATATTATCTAACCATTCATGATCCTATCATTTTATACACATTACCATATCATGTTTTTATGCTTAGGTAAGACGATTTATGATCATCTTATTGAAATAAATTAGGTCACTTCTTTATTTGAATAAGGAAATTATAAATCTCTGAACTATGAATTTATAAAATTTCAGTTACAAGGAGTGAATGCTTCTTTTTGTATAGTGATAATTATAAATAAGTAGCTTAAGTATATATAATTACTTAAGTACAAACAAGTTTATTTCATTCTGTTTGTACAAAACAATTCGTAATCATATTTAATTATTACCTTCTATCATCTGTTCATTTTAAAAATCTATATCTCACTGTGATTAGCAACTCTCTCTTACAAATTCATACTCATTCTTTGGACATCACTAGTCCATGATCTCCGTATTCTAAAAATTCCTTGTTATATTCTTGCAACGTAATAACAAGGAAAACAACACAAGAATCTATACAATGTCAAAATGAGTTCAATACCCAATAGGTTGAAATTTTGTACAAAGACTTGTGATAGCATTTTATTTGATGTTGACTTTTTAAAGGTTAATGAAAACAATTCTTTACGATTAGAGTGGCGCAACAGAAGCATGGTAGGCCCATAACCCACAGGTTTTGTAAATCAAATTATTTCATCACCCATATTCTATCTGGATCTGGAGAAATTCTATTGGCTGTCATCACAAGGTGTGATCTTGGAAATAAGTAGATTATGCATATGTATAAGTATTATAACATCTCATATGAATATACATTCTATCCAAAGAAAGGTACAAGTCCTTAAAAGCTCAATATACAAGTCATTAAGCATAATCTCTAAAATAGCCGTTTTTACCTCCCTTTTCCATTCCCAATTTCTTCACCACCACTTTTTGTACAAGCTACTATACTTCATCTTACAATATATAAACCCTATAATATACCATTCTTAAGCTTTTTATAAATCTTTTTTGCACTCAAAACCCTAATTCAAAAGTTAGAAACCCTAACCCGAGCTAAATACTACACAATGACCCGTTTCTTCATTTTAATCGTGTGCCTGTGCTAGATACCAAGTCAATCCAAAGGTTTCACATCTTCATGCTGTGAAAAGGATTTTTAGATACTTAAAAAGTCAACTAAAATTGGGCCTTTGGTATCCAAAAGATTCTCTATAACAACCCAAGAATTTTCATCAAATGCAAAACCTATTTTACTATTATCACAATTATACGGGGAAAATTTTCGCTTTATTACATTACTTATATATCTCAGTATGTCATAACTAAAGTAGACGAGCTCACGCAACCTATCTATGACAATCCTGTCTTCATATATGTCAAGCAAACATCATAACATGTCAAGTCAATATCATAATTACAAAGTACAATATTCCTATAATGTACTATTCACAACGTTATGTCTAAACGAGCTTTAAATTGTTATCATATACCTCTAAAACCTAATCCCGTGAAAGATTAACATCTAAATTGAATGCACAACCTACTAAAGCATATAAACAAGTAATATAACATCTCATATGAATATACATTCTATCCAAAGAAAGGTACACGTCCTTAAAGCTTAATGTACAAGTCATTAATGCACGATATTCGAAATAGCCGTTTTACCTCCGTTTTCCTAAGTAATCTTGTACAATCTATCAAGTACAAGATGTAAGCAAGTCATACATCATGTTTTCAATCCATATTCATTCCCATTACAAGAAATCTAAGTCAGAAACCCTAACTCGAGCTAAATAGCAAGCAGTGACTCGTTTATCAGTTATTATCCATCATAAATCTACACCAACACTCAAATAAGTTGTAATAACTTATTTTACAACCATGACAATCCTATTCTATCATTATTTCATAATCTCACTTTATTTACACGAAGATTGAATCCAAGAAACCCTAAATGATCATTTGATCCATTTTTTCGTTTTAAACCTGTTCAATCTCAAATAAGCAATCAAGAACCTTTGTAAACTCATGATGTGAGTTTAAAAACTATTATCCATCATTTCCTATCATTACTTTGGCAATATACTTAAAATAGAAACCTAGAAAACCCTAAAAGTCCATTACATGCCCTAATTCCAACCCACGACCTATTCTATC
>BQNB010066185.1:10496-34658 GCA_026074375.1 Tanacetum coccineum
GATCATCAAAGTGAAATGGGTTATGAGCTCATCAGGTTTGTCAAATCACAAGTACAGCAGTAGAAGAGTGTTTGGAAGCATCCTCAACAAACCATAGAGTAGACTAGAAGATTTGATTCAGAATAAACTTGAGATTTGAAGGTAAATCACAAGTTTAGGGGAGGATTGTTGGGAATAAATCTTCACAAGTTAGTTCAAGAGGTTAGTACTGCTCAGATTATAACTAACAGTATTAACTGAGTTAATACTGCTAGTACAAGATTAATACTGCTAGTGTTAGTTTGTACTGCCAGAGAAGATTAATGCTGCTAAGTCAAGTCAGAGATGTCAGAGATAATGATTACTTGGAGATGAAGATTAGAAGTTATTTATAGGATAGATTGTATTAGAATATTCTATAAGTTTATGTGTAACATCCGAGAATTTTCGGATGTTTTTAAAGGAGATATAAGTTATTCCTAAGTTGAAGTATCAAAAAAAAAGCAGCTAAACCACGTTTTCATTATTCGGACTCTAAAGCAATTTGATGTAAAACGATATTTCAGACAACTTTTTAGTTTTGACCGAGACCCGAAAACAGTAAGAAGGTGACTGAAATGCCCTCGCAAGATTTTAGGATCAAGAACAGTACCGCACGATAAAAGTAATTAAAATACATTTAAAATTATCATAGTTTTAATTTATAAGAAATATTAATAAATTATTAAACATTTTATGCATGACGTTTGTTGAAGACACAAATATTTGATAAAAGATCATTTAACGGACAAGCTTATCGAAAATAAATCAAAATATAATAAACATTAACTAAATTTAATAAAACGTTACAAAATTAGTCGAGTGAATACTCATTGTTATAGAAAAATGATTTAGAAAACAATGTGGCGCAAGTTTCGAGATTTGAATCATCCGTTAAGTCGCTCAAACGAATCTCAAACTACTATTTTACGAAATAATACTTAAAAGTTACACTTTTGGTCCCTGTGAATATTTACAAAAATCACCCACACTATGTAAACTTGTCATTTTCTTTTAGAGTTTTTATATAAATAAAATTTTTATATAACAAATTTTTTATTCTCACAAAATAAAATACACACACCACATTTATACTCTCTCCCCTCTCTCCACCATGCCCACCCGCCGTACACCCTGTCAACCGCCGCCACCGCCAAACCTTTTCAGGCCAACAACCGCCAGAAAACTTTCTGGCAGAGTTTTTCCCGGCCATCACCAAAAAGGCTCCTCGTCACCGATCTATCCTATCCACAACTTACTCGCATTGGCCACGCGCCACCCACGGAACCTCTCCCCGCAGCCACCCAACGACAGCCCCGCACCAGTCCCACCTCCACACCCAGCGCCGTCATGCAACATCAATCACCTCTCTACTCAACCATACACCACCACGTCACAAGCCACCACCATGAGGGTGGTTGATTCAGTGGTAAAACACAACCATCAAGGATGGTTGGGCCTTAACCTAAAACAAGGATGCTTTTTGATTGATTATAAACCAGTACAAGGGTGAGTGTATCTCTATAGTAGACACCATTGTGTTGTGACAATATCCATGAAGTTACACCTCGTGCTTCCGCCTTGGCGGGGTGTGACACTAATGATACTACTGGGTATGATAAATCCAAGGTAGAGTGTTTCAACTGTCACAAGATGGGACACTTTGCCAGGGAATGTAGAGCACCAAGGAACAAAGAGGGTCAGTTCAAAAATCACGACAACACTAGGAAGCAAGGAAATAATGAAGACACATCTTCAAAGGCAATGTTGGCTATAGATGGTGTAGGTTTTGACTAGAGTGATATGGCAGAAGAATAGGTTCAGACAAGCATGGCTCTAATGGCATTTTTAGACTCTGAGGTATATAATGATAAATCTGGCACTAAAACTTGTCTAAAAAACTATGAAACTCTTAAGAACAATGTGATGATTTAATTGTTAAGCTTAATCAAACTGAATTTACAGCAGCTACTTATAAAAGAGGTTTAGCAACTGTAGAAGAACAACTTGTCACATATAGAAATAATGAGGTTCTTTTTAGTGAAGAAGTTGTAGTTCTTAAAAGGGAAGTAGCTTGCAAAGACTATGAAATAAGTGTGCTTAAAAGTGAGTTTGAAAAGGTTAAGCAAGAAAAAGAGGGTATTGAATTTAAAATTGAGAAATTTGATTATGCCTCAAAGAGCTTAGACAAGTTGTTAGGAAGTCAGATAACTGACAAAAGTAAAAAGGGTTTAGGGTATAATGCTGTTCCTCTACCCCATCCTTTAATCTATAATGGACCTACAAAACTTGATTTGTCTTATTCTGGTCTTGATGAATTCAAAGACCTTGAATTCAAAAGTTATGGTTCTAAGGATAGTAAGCTAGAGTCTAACATTGTTTGTGATAAAAAATTAGATGATTCTAAAGAAAATTCTGATGACTTTATGGTAAAAGGACAAGTATCAGAAGACACAAGTAGCTTTGTTGAGTCTCCACTTAATGTTGATAAAGAAACTATTTTTCTTGTTGATAAAAAGATAGAGTTTGTCAAACTAAAAAATCATGAAAAACCAGTTAAAAAGTCAGTTAGGTATGCTGAGATTTATAGATCACAAAGTCCTAGAGGGAATCAAAGAAATTGGAATGGACAAAAGTCCAAATAACTAGGAAGTGATTTTGTGATGTATAACAAATATTGTTTTATTTGTGGGAGTTTTGATCATGTGCAAATTAACTGTAATCACCATCAAAGTAAAAGAATGGTATCTAGAAATAATTATAATAGGGTATATTATAACTATTATGCCAAAACCACTCACCCTAGTGCTCTCAGGAATATGACTCCAAGAGTAGTTTTGCTGAAAATTGGCCTCACATCACTTAATACTGTTAGGCCTGTTAATACTGCTCACTCCAAACCAACAGTTCATAGTGCTAGATCAATGACACATTTTTCTAAACAAGCATAATCAACTATTCAGAGGCCCTTTTATAAGAAAACAGCATTAACTAACAGATATTTTCATCAAAAGGTCAATACCATGGGAAACTATTACACAACCAGCCCTAGAGTAGTTAATACTGCTAGGCCACAGACTGTAATAGTTAATACTGTTAGGGCAAAAAGGGTAAATGCTGTTAAGACCTCGACATGTTGGGTTTGGAGACCTACTAGACCTAACGGTGCATTACTTGTTTTCAAGAGACATAACTACATTGATGTACGAGGCAGATCCAAGTCAGTAATGGCTTGGGTCCCCAAAGGAAACTAATTTCCTTATTTTTATGTATAGGGCAAGCCACAAAAGGATGATACAGGATTTATTAACAGTGGATGCTCAAGGCAAATGACTGGGAACATAGCTTATCTCTTAGATTTTAAGGAATTTGATAGAGGTTATGTTACATTTGGGGGAGGAGCACATGGTGGTAGAATTTCTAGTAAAGGAACTCTTAAAACTGATAGTCTTGATTTTGAAGATGTATACTTTGTCAATGAGTTAAATTTCAACCTTTTTAGTGTCTCATAGATGTGTGACAAAAAGAACTATGTCCTTTTTACTGACACTGAATGCCTTGTTTTATCTCCTAATGTTAAGTTTCCTGATGAAAGTCAAGTACTTTTTAAAATTCATAGAAATGACAATATGTACAGTTTTGCTATGAAGAACATTGTTCCTAAAGAGAGTTTAACTTGTCTTGTTGCAAAGGCTACATTAGAAGAATCAATGCTCTGGCATAGGAGGTTGGTCATATTAATTTTAAGAACATAAATAAGCTTGTTAAGGAGAATCTTGTAAGAGGTTTGCCCTTAAAACATTTTGAGAGTGACCAAACCTGTATTGCCTGTCTAAAAGGAAAGCAACACAGAGCTTCTTGTAAGTCTAAGGTTCTGAATCCAATTACTAAGCCTTTGTTTATGCTTTATATGGATTTGTTTGGTCTAACCTTTGTGAGTAGTTTAATGCATAAGAATTATTGCTTAATAGTCACTGATGATTATAGCAGGTTTACTTGGGTTTTCTTTTTAGCAACTAAGGATGAAACCAATGAGATTCTTAGGAACTTTATCAAAGAAATAGAAAACCTAGTGGATAAGAAAGTGAAAATAATCAGGTGATAATTTAAGAATAAAGTTATGGATGATTTTTGTAGAGAGAAAGGTATTAGGAGAGAATATAGTGTAGCTAGGACTCCTCAGCAGAATGGTGTGGCTGAGAGGAGGAATAGGACACTAATTGAGGCTGCTAGAACCATGTTAGCTGACTCTAAGTTACCTACCACATTTTGAGCTGAAGCAGTTAGTACTGCTTGCTATGTACAGAATAAGGTATTAGTAGTCAAGCCTCATAACAAGACACCTTATGAACTTTTTAGAGGTTTTAAACCAGCTTTAAGCTTTATGAGACCATTTGGATGTCATGTTACAATTCTTAATACTTTAGGCAATTTAGGCAAGTTTGATGGCAAAAGTGATGAAGGTTTCTTTGTTGGATATTCCTTGAGTAGTAAAGCTTTTAGGGTTTACAACACAAGAACCAAGAAGGTAGAACAAAACTTGCATATTAGGTTTTTAGAGAATAAGCCTATGATAAAAGGGAATGGTCCAAAGTGGCTGTTTGATATTGATTCTCTAACCCAATCTATGAATTATGTACCAGTAGTTGTAGGTACAATTTCTAATAAATCTGCAGGTACACAAGGAGAACTTAATGCAGGTATATCTACTCAAAAAGAAGAAATCAATCAAGATTGCATTGTGATGCAAATTTGGAAAGATGCTTCATATTTTGATTCACCTTCCAAGGATGTTGGTAATGATGAACCAAAATCTGCTGCTGATGATCAAGAGCAGGTTGAAGATGGTCCACATAATGAGAGTGATGAAAAAGATAAGCCTGAAGATGATAGCAGTCCTAATGAAGTTAATGCTGCTAGACAACATGTTACTACTGCCAGTCCTAAAGTTAATACTGGTCGTTTTAAACTTAATACTGTTGATCCATCAGTTAATACTGCTAGTTCATATGATCCAGATAGTCCTAATGACATGTTTAAATTGGGAGCTGGTCATACACTTGAAGCCACTCATGTTGAGTTCTTCAGTAATGAAGATGAACCAGAAGTTGATTTGGGGAATATCTCTAATTCCTATACAGTTCCAACCACTCCCAATACAAGAATTCATAAAGATCACCCAATTAAAAATGTGCTTGGTGAAGTGAAGTCATCTGTTCAGACAAGAAGAATGACAAAACCTACTTCTGAACAAGGGTTTCTCAGTGTTGTTTACGAAGAGAAATCACATGACACCCTGAATACTTGTTTATATGCTTGTTTTTTTATCCCAGATTGAACCCACAAGCATTGTTAAAGCTCTATCTGATTCATCTTAGGTAGAAGCAATACAGGAAGAACTTCTACAATTCAAACTCCAACAGGTTTGGATACTTGTGGATTTGCCTATGGGGAAGAGGTCAATTGGAACAAAATGGGTCTTCAGAAACAAGAAAAATTAAAAGAGGGATTGTGATTAGGAATAAAGTAAGGTTGGTTGCACAGGGTCATAGATAAGAAAAAGGTATAGACTATGAAGAAGTTTTTGCTCATGTGGCAAGATTTGAGGTAATAAGATTCTTTTTAGCCTATTCTTCTTTTATGGGTTTTCTGGTATATCAAATGGATGTGAAGCGTGCATTCTTATATGAAACTATTGAGAAAGAGGTTTATGTTACTCAACCACCAGGACTTAAAGATCCTAACCATCGAGACAAAGTTTACAAGGTGGTCAAGGAACTTTATGGGTTGCATCAAGCTCCAAAAGCATGGTAAGAAACCTTGGCCAACTATCTGTTGGGCAATGGGTTTCAAAGAGGAAAGATAGATCATACATTGTTTATCAAGAGGCAAAAAGGAGAAATTTTACTTGTACAGGTCTATGTTGATGACGTTATCTTTGGCTCCAAAAACAAAGAGTTATGTACTGGATTTGAGAAGCTTATGAAGGATAAGTTTCAGATGAGTTCTATAGGAGAACTTACTTTCTTTCTAGGATTACAAGTACAGTAGAAGGAAGATGGAATATTTATCAGCCAGGATAAATATGTAGATGAGATTTTGAAGAAATTCAACTACACTGATGTGAAGTCTGCTTCTACTCTAGTTGATTTGGAAAACCCTTTAGTCAAAGATAGAGATGCTAATGATGTTGATGTACATCTTTATAGATCTATGATTGGGTCCTTGATGTATCTTACAACATCTAGACCAGATATCATGTTTGCAGTATGTGCATGTGCCAGATTCTAAGTTACTCCAAAGACATCACATCTCTTAGCTGTAAAGAGAATTTTTAGATATTTGAAAGGAAAACCAACATTAGGCCTTTGGTATTCTAGAGATTCTCCATTTGAACTAGTTGCTTATACCGATAGTGACTATGCTGGAGCAACTCAAGATAGGAAGTCAATAACTGGAGGTTGTTAGTTTTTGGGAAACAGGTTGATATCTTAGCAGTGCAAGAAGCAAACTGTGGTTGCCACCTCTACAACTGAAGCTGAATATGTGGCTGCTGCTAGTTGCTATGGATAAGTACTCTGGATTTAAAACCAATTCCTAGATTATGGGTATAATTTCATGAATACTATGATTCACATTAATAATAACAGTACTATCTGCATTATTGAAAATCCTGTTCAACATTCTAAAACAAAACATATAGAGATTAGGCATCATTTTATAAGAGATTGCAATGCTAAAAAGTTAATTTAAATGGTTAAAATTAATACTGAACATAATGTTGCAGATCTTCTTACAAAAGGTTTTGATGCTAGAAGGTTTCAGTACTTGGTCCCAAGTATTGGAATGCCTAATCCTTAATGTTTAAATCTCTTTATGTCTTTGTAAAGTTTTGTAAAGGATTAGTACTATTAGTTGTATCCATTAGTACTGGTAAGTATAACTAGTACTGTTAGTTATACTTAATACTGCTAGTCAAAATTAATACTGCTAAACAAGAAAATGCTTTGGATTGTGTTTTTCTTGGTTTTGGACTAACACTTACAGGATAAGCAAGCAGTATGATTGAATTTGATGATACAAATTGTGAAGTTTGCTATAAGAGATACTGCTGATTGCTGACCTCTGAAGTATTACTTGATGGGAGGTTTATTATGTCAATATGCAGTCAAGAATGAATGGAAGGACATGTTACATCAGACAAAAGTGTCAAACACATAAGAAAGTCAAAAGAGGTCAGGACACTATGGTACCTCAGTCTGGTGGTCCCCCTGAAAAAGGTTGGTGACGACGCTGTCCATAAGGAGTTGGGTGACAAAATGGAAAGGGTTGCCACTACTGCTTCTAGCTTAGAAGCAGAGCAGGAAAGTGGTAACATCAATAAGACCCAATCCATGGCAATACTTAATGGATCAAGTCCTGAGGGAACTGGTTCAGGTTGTGGTCCCAGGTGCCGAAGATACCATATTGGGGGATGCAGATGCTTAAACTAGGTTTGAGACTACATCTAAACAGTCTAATAACCCACCTCTCTCAAGAGTTGACACACTTGGAAGTGGGTAGGACAGTATGAAACTAATGGAATTGATGGCACATTATACAAAACTGTCTGAATTGGTGAGAAAAAGAAAAGAGAGATATAGTAAGATGAAAAACAGAAAGAGAGATGTGTGAATAAAACTAGAAATAGTGATTTGGTGAGCAAAAAGAAATAAGAGATATAGTGAGTTGAAAAACAAAAAGAGAGTTTGTGAGAGTCTACATTTATGATGGAACCGAATTGGAGTTGATACCGCCAGGCATAAATTTAATACTGCCAGTATTAAGTTAGTACTTCCAAGCATATCTTAATACTGTTGGGCAAAGTTAGTACTGCTAGGCTAAAAGTTAGTACTGTTAGGCTAAAGTTAGTACTGGTGGGTGACTGTTAGTACTGTTTGAGCCATAATAAATTTTCATTAGTTAATTCTAGCCGTTGAGATATTTTTGTCAACTTCCTTGCTTATAGCCTATAGGGTTTGACTAATTGGAGAATTCATGATCTTTCTATAAATTCATAAGATTTCTTCAAGATAAGAACAAAATTCTTTTAGTCGGTCAAATCACAACCCTAAGTGCTCTCTATATTATCTCAATGAACTTTGTCAACCTTAGATACTCTCATAAATGAGCCTAACCCAGAACTTTAATTATATTTTTCTCTCATCAAATGGCAAATTTAGAGTTTTGCGACAAACACAACATGGTGGCCTACTTACAGAAGACAGAGGGAAGTGAAGCCTTTCATCAAATTGTAGATTTTCTAAATGCTAGTCATATCAAGTATGCCCTTATTGACAATCCCAAGATATATGTTTCCTTAATCCAACAGTTTTGGGGAACAACTACTGCTAGAACAACTGATGATGGAGAAGTGGAAATCACAGCTAGAATAGATGGACAAGTCAAGACTATCAATGAAGCATCTCTTAGAAGACACCTCAAGTTGAAAGACTCTGATGGTATTACTTCTTTACCAAATACAGAGAATTTTGAGCAACTTGCTCTTATGGGTATGTGTCTAATTCTGATAGACTTACTTTTCAAAAGGGACACTTTTCTCCTCAATGGAGGTTTTTCATTCATACAATTCTTCACTGTTTAAGTCTAAAGACAATAGCTTGGGAGCAATTTAGTAGCAATATAGTAACTGCTATAATTTGCTTGGCCACAAACAGGACTTTTAATTTTACAAAAATGATTTTTGATGCTATGGTGAAAAATTTGGATAGCACACACAAGTTTTTGATGTATCCAAGATTTCATCAAATCTTTTTAAACAAACAAAAGAGACTTCTTCAACATCACACCAGAACTTATCTTGCTCATACTCTTACCAAAAAACTATTTAGCAATATGAAGAGGGATTCAAGGGGTTATTCTGGGGTAGACTTTCCTCTATTTCCTACAATAATCACTACATATGAGTCATCTCTTTCCAGAATAACATCTTTACCATCCTTATCACCCCAAACACATCAATCACCTCAATCATCACCACTTAGGGATATAACCAGACAGGATGCTGAGATTCCTTAGTCTCATTTTCCTACTCAAACCCAAGTAGCAGATGAGGCTGCATTTACAAGTGTAGATGTTGATGCTGGAGGGGCTGCCACTACTAACATTGGATTAGATGCAGGTTAGGGCAGTGGTACCATTCATAAGACCCCTACTAGGCCCCATGATTCACATCTTCCAAGAGTTCACACACTTAGAAGTGATGAGGGCAGTATGCAACAAAATGAATTAATGGATTTGGTTACCAAGTTGAAAGATAGAGTTAAAGTGTTGGAGAATGACTTGCAGCAGACAAAGAAGGTTTATAGTTCTGCTATTACAAAACTCATCATTAGAGTGAAAAAGTTAGAGAAGAAGGTCAAGTCAAACAAAGCTAGGAGAAGGGCCAGGATAGTTGTTTCAGAAGATGAAGATGCTAAAGAGGATTCTTCTAAACAGGGGAGGAAGATCTTTAAAATTGATAAAGATCCTACAATATCATTGGTACAACCTGAGCAAGACATGTAATATGTTTTTGATGTTAATACTGCTGAAGGATTTACTACTACCAGTGTACCTATTACCACTACTGGGATAAAGATTAGTACTGCTAATATATTAGTTAGTACTGCTAGTGCAGCAGTTACCACTACTAGTGCTTTTATTAGTACTGCAAGTTCTCTAAGAGTTTCTACTGCTGAAGACATTAGTGGTGCTGAGACACTAGTGTATGTTAGGAGGAATGCATCTAAAGATAAAGGTAAAGCTATTATGCAAGAGTCTGAGCCTCCAAACAAAATCAAGAAGAAAGAGATGATACAGATAGGTCATGATGAAGAATTAGCTTAGAAGCTACATGTTGAAGAATTAGTAAAGGATACAGCAAGACAAGAACAAGAAAGGTATGATTTTGAAAAAGCCTTAGAATTGCAAAAGCAGTTGAATCAAAGGGAGAAAGTTGTAGCTAAATCTCAAGCTCATGATATTGATTGGAGTGATCTTGCTGTGCTAAGATATCATGCAGTTCAGAATAGATCTTTCTCTATAGCTGAAGTAAGAAAGTATATGTGTATATATTTTAAGAATCAGGGAGGATAAAAGCAGAGGCATTTCAAGAGAATGAGATATGAAGATATTAGACCTGTATTTGAAAGAGTATGGGATCAAAATCATTCTTTTATACCTAAGGATTCTGAGATTGAAAAGGAAGTTATGAAGAGATCAGGATTTAATCTTCAACAAGAATCTTCAAAACAAGTTGAAGAAGAGATAGTTCAGCAAGATGATGTTGTAGCTGAACAAGTTGTGAAAGAAAGGTCTAGGAAAGCTAAAGGAAGACTAAAAAGAAAGACTTCAAAAGCTAGAAATGACAAGGACAAAATACAAAAGAATCAGGATGATCCAGAAAAACTTACACTCATGAAGTATGTGGAAGTTATTTTTGACTCTAAAAAAGTAATTAATGTGATCCCACTGGCTGTTAAATCTCTAATAGTTAGTTGGAAATCTTATTACAAAGAAGACGTGGGATACTATGAGATACACAGGGTAGATGGAAGTTACAAGACTTATATATTCTTTAGTGAGATGCTAAATGATTTTGATAGAGAAGATTTGATTGTCTTGTACAGACTTTTTAATGAGAAGTATGCATCTACAAGACCAGGTTTTGATGATCTAATGCTATAGGGAGACATGAAGATTATGTTTGAACCAGATGATGATGATGTAGTATAGAAAAATCATCACAGTTAAGAGTTGATAGAATGGAAACTCTATGATTCTTGTGGGGTTCACTCTTTGATGCTGGGAGAAGTAAGTATTCATATGCTAGTTGAAAAGAGGTATCCACTTCTATAAGATACACTTACAAGAATGCTTCAATGGAAACTTCATGTGAATTATGATGTCACTGAGATGGCATATGTGCTTTTAAGATTTATCAGGTCTCAACTTAATCAATGAAGATAGTGTGTTTGGAAGCATCCTTAGCAGAGTAGACTAGAAGATTTGATTTAGAAGAAACTTGAGATTTGAGGGTAAATCATAAGTTTAGGGGAGGATTGTTAGGAATAAATCTTCACAAGTTAGTATTTCTAGTTCAAGAGGTTAGTACTGCTCAGATTATAACTAACAGTATTAACTGAGTTAATACTGCTAGCACAAGATTAATACTTGTAGTGATAGTTTGTACTGCCAGAGAAACATTAATACTGCTAAGAGAAGTCAGAGAAGTCAGAGATAAAGATTACTTAGAGATGAAGATTAGAAGTTATTTATAGAATAGATTGTATCAGAATATTCTATAAGTTTATATTTATCTTTAGTATATGTTGTAAGCCGACTAGGACTCCTTAGTCTATAAAAAGAGGCTCTAAGGCATTAGTTGAGATATAAGTTTTTAAAGTTGTTAAGTCGATTAAAAAGCTTCAAGGTTGTAAACCCTAGTACTAGTCAAGAGTACTCATATTATTAATCTTAATAATATTGGAGCTTTTGGTTATATCTTTGTTCATTCACAATTACTATTTTATTCATAATGTTTCTAGATATTAAGGTGTAGATTTCGCATACACTTTAGTATACATACAAAGTTTATACAACAAGTTATTTTGGATTTATCTAAGGTAATTTAACCTTAGACAAGCTAAGGAATCGATCAAGATTTGGGATCAACATAGAAGTCCTACGACAACCGCACATCACTAGTCCATGTAAATCGAGAATATTCATCTACAATTACTAAGGTATAACGATTTCTTCCATAACTCTGTATGGCGGAAGGGCCGAATAAGTTCATGTGTAATAATTCTAAGCATCAAGTCGTCGATACTATATTTTTGTCTTTGTGACTAGCATGAGCTTGCTTTCCAATTTTGCAAGCGTTACAAAAATGTCGAATTTAAGCGTAGGTAGATGATGACATCAAATAACGTTACTTTTATAGCATCATTTATCCCATGTAAATCAGCCATTTTGTATAATTATTGCATGAATTGGTACTTAATTGCTTAAAGTTGTTATTTGCAGTAATTATGAAGTAATTGATGAAGTTAGGCTCAAAGGCACGCATTTTTAAGCATAAATGAAGAGTTCGAGAAAGTCTACTGATTTGACAGCAAATACGCCGTATTATTCTAGACCTATACGACGTATCCAAGACTTTTATGAATTAAAATACCATTGCCTGACTTTGAAGAATACGCCGTATCCACATCAATGATACGTCATATATAATACTTTGGTCAACAAAGAAGAACCAACTGGTTTTACCTTAATATGCCGTATTCATCAAGAAGATACGGCGTATCTGTGCCTACACTTAACAAGAAACCATGAGGATCAAAGACCTATACGCCATATCCAGGAGCCTCTATATGCCGTATCCAAGGTTTATTATACACTAAGATTCTAAAAGATATCAACCATGGTCCTTAATCTAGGAAATCCCCAATACGCTGTATCCCATATCGCCCGATACAGCGTATCAACTAGTTTCTAGACTCTATAAATACAACACCCTAAACTCACTTTTAGGTATGCAAGTTAATCCCTAAACTACCAAGTCGACCAAGAGAAGAGTAAAGGAGCATAGAAGGTCAGAAGAGAGCCTCAAGATCATAGGAAAACTCTTTTAATATTTTCACAACCCAATACGCATTCAGTTAAGGTTTCTTTTCTTTAATTGTTCATATAGGAAACCGTGTGTTTTTTTACAATAACTATCGGCTGATACCTTTAGGTATCAGCCATGATTATGAAGGTTTAATGTTTGGTTTGTTTATATCGATTGCTTAATTTATCATTTATTGTTGATTATGTTTATCAATTTATACTTATTTATGTGCTTAAGTATGCAACCTATCATTCAACTAGGTCTAGTCCTACATATTTAATGCGCTGCAACTTCAGTGTTGTTTGGGCGTAGGCTAAGAGTCCAGGATAGCTCTCCATATTGCAATTTATATATCTAGAATCATAGGATCACAAATATTGGCCTATCTTTTCCTTTAGTTTAGTGAGCTTAGTTGGACCAGCAGGTAACCCTGGGATCAACGAGTACGTTCTTATTCCATTGGTCAAAAATGTGGCAAACACGGAACACGGGAAACGGAGAGCCACAAAGGAAGCCAAGATCAAAACCAAGCCAGGGAAAAGTCAAAAAGTCAAAGATTGTGGTCAACTTAAGTCAAAGAAAGTCAAACTTGGGTAAACAAAGTTCAACTCATTAAAATGTCAACCCTAAATGTTTCATTTCAGTCCTCCAATACTTCAATGTTAACAAATGGCCCCTTAAACCTTTTAATGGGCCTAAACTTACCTTAAAAATTACCCGGATCCAAAGCCCAAATTCGCAAAAGCCTATTACCCTAGCCCATTTTCCGTTTTATAAAACCACAGGGACCATTGTTGTCATTTAAAAAAAAAACCTTTTACACTACTCTTTTATAAAACAAAGACAAGGACTATATTTGCAAATAGCCCAAAGTTCAAATGTATTTTACCCATTTTACAGTTAAAAAGGGCGCGAAGACATGTTACTATTCATCGTCTCCTCCAAGTTACCTACAGTAAAAAACAAAGGGCAACATATTTAAGGGTGATTAAGATAATTCAGAGGCTCTAAAGCATGATGGCAGGGAGAAAATTGTAAATTCAAGGTTCTCATTAGCTCACCATCAAGCAAAGCCACGAAGGAAGCACAAGGAGAAGTGGGATTTACTCTACTATCACTCACACAACAAGTACAAGGGCCTCAACAAGGATTGCCAGCTTGGCAATCCATATGAGATGAAAAGTGATCCAAGGGTGGACAATGAAGATCCAATCATTGAAAAGATCGTACGGATATAATTGGGAGGAGCGTCTAACTGACAAGGGGGCTAGAAGCTTCTTCAAGAGCCTATAAATACTCACACTTCACACACATTCAGCATCTAGTTAGTGAGTAGCTTTTAGGGTAGCTTAAATTTCCTTTTTAGCTTAATGTAATTAATCTTAAATGATTTGTAATTTCCTTTTCAAGTAATGTAATCAAAGTTTTTAAGTGAATGAAATTCAGTATTTACATTTGTCATAAGCTATCTCTTTCTCACCTTTAAGTTTTCATTTTTCCTCAATTGTTAAGCTAAAATGCTCATAAGCTCCTATAAGCTCTTACCAGCTCTCATGAGTCTATAAGCTCATGATTTGAGTTTAATTTGGTCTTAATCTTACTTAATATCTAAAACCAGTAATTACCTACTATTGGTCTTATGAGCTTTTGGAAGGAGAGCCAGTTAAGGAAAAAAAGAAGGGGCTCTAATAGGACTTAATACTGGCTTATTTCTATATAGCCGAGCTTTGTTGATTAAGCTCAATTGAGCCTTAGCTTCTGTTAAGCTGAAGCCATTTGTAAGTTTTCTATTTACTTTCTTGTCCTTTAATTTTTAGCTTAAAAATTGCTTAAATAGCTTAGAATTGCTTATTTGCTTATTAATTGTGCTTATCTGTTTTCTAGCTGCTTATTTGAGTTTAATAATGTTAATTAGTGCTTATTCATCATCTGTTTTAGCTTAATTATTTTAGATCATAGTAGTTTCAATTTCTGTCTAAAAATTTCATAAAAACCAAAAATATAAGTAGCATTAGTTGTAGATCTTAGATTTTGGCTTATTTAGCTGTTTAATCATGTTTCATAAGCTTTGCATAAGCTCACTAATGTCTGGTATCAAGGTTTAGTCAAATGGATTAGCATCTTTAAAGCTCTTTTAATTCTGTCATCATTTTAAGGGGTGTTTGGTTGAACCTTGTTTGACAATCAAAATGTGCAATTTGTTTGAGTCAGCTTTGATTTCACTTATAATAATTAGGAAAAGAGTTTTTAGAATTTAGATTTCAAAAATGAATAAGTTAGGGGTTAATTTGAGTGATTCTGCACCAGGGTACTTTTTCTCTTAAATTTTCATTGCCAAAACTTTGATCCAAGCATTTTAGGATAGGTTTGTGTGTGCATTGTGTTTATTCACTTTCAAATAGAGTAAAAAGTGCAGGTGTAACCATTTAGGTAACCTGCATTTCAATTGGTGGCTTTACCATTTGCATCAGCAGTAGTGACCTTAGTTACTACTGTTTGACTTTTGATCTCCATTTTAGAATAGCTTAAATAGGATTTAGGTTTTAAATCTTAGTAAGTTTTTAGATTACATATAGTTTAGTATAGATTAAGTATTGTTTTTCATTTTCTAGCTTATTCATTAAGGTAAATTAGCTTTTAAAAGTTCATATAATCTCTAAAAACCAAAAACAGTAGTAACTAGTGTCTAGCTTTTATACTTAGATTTCCATCTTATAGAATTAGATTTTAAGCTTTAGATTAGTAGTGTAATAGTGGTTGATTAAGTTTCTTAAAGCTCAGCTTCTGTCATAGCTTTTTAAGTTTTCTAGCTTATTTGGTTTTTGAGTTTCTAGGTTAAGATCCTGAGTTTGCTGTTTTTAATCATAGATTTAGATATCTTTAAGTGTTAGTTATTAAATTAGCTTGTTAGATTCAGTTTCCTTACATCATTAGCTTTTTAAGAACAGACTTTTAGTTTAAAAAAAATGAGCTTGAATTGAAAGGCTACATCTTTCGTGCAAGCTTTGTTAGTAGATAATTAGGCTTTTTGAACCTCAAAAAGCTACTTACTGTAACAGCAACTTCATAAGTTGTTTTTAAGCTTATTATTGAGTATGAGCTTATGTTGTCTTTATTAAAGTTGTTTAGAATAGCTTAATTTACAACTTTATGTTTTCAGTTTTGTAAAAAAATAAAAAAATAAAAAATTAAGCAAAAAGTGGGGTTTGCCAGATCGAACCCTACGACTCTCCCTCATTGTCATAGGTTTTACCTATTGTGCTTCATAGCTCAATCCAACCTATCTTAGCCAATTTCTATCTTGTACACATTTAATTTCCTTTATAAATAATAAGCCGTAGCTTATTCATAAGCTTATTGAGCTTATTCTTTAAGCTGTGTTACTCCTTTAATTTTTCTTTTGTTCTTTATTAGGTTTTAGACTTTTCTTGAATTTTCCAAAATTTTCTCTTTATTTTATAATTTTCTAGGATTTTTCGTAGGTTTAAAAATTGAAAAATCATTAAAAATAGAAAAAAGTTTCAGAAAATTACAAAAAAATAGTTTTTAGTTTTATAAAAATTACTTTTAGGTTTACATTCAGAAAAATCATTTTTACACCTTTTAGATTTTAATTTTCATTTTTGAGCTTTTATTTTTAAGTTTAAAAATAGGATTTTAATTTTAAAATAGTAAAAATGTTTCTAAGTTTTATATGTATTTTTTTAGACTTTTTCTAAGTTTAAAAATCATTTTTCTAGTTTTTTTAGGACTTAATTTGCTATTTTTTAGGATTTAATTAGATTAAATTAGTTTTTAAATCATAATAAATTCAAAAATAATTAAAAAAAATGTTCTTCTTTTTCTTAAAATTTTCTTTTGTCCTAATTTAGGTTTAGAAATTTAGTTTGCATTTTTAGGGGTTAAACTTAGTATATTTGCTTAATTGTCGCGTTTTATTTGCTTTCGTTAATTGTTTAAGTGTTTAATTGCTTTTAATTGTTCATTTTTAATTGTAGCTTAATTTAGTAGTAGTTATAGATACACAAAATTCTTTTCTCTAATTCTCAAATCATTAATCCGAGCGTAAAACGTGGGTTTCAATTTCAAAGTGTTGGTGGGAGGAAACGACCCGGGGTGATCTTCTTCCGGTTAAATATATGTATTATATATTATATATATATCTTTTAGAGTGAGCTTTTCTTAAGGGAGACTTTAGGAAAGTTCTTAATTGCTCTTTTGGAAATATTATTAGTATATTTTACTGTGTATAAAACCTACCACATCAGGCGTAGGCTAAGAGTCCGGGATAGCTCTCCATATTGCAATTTATATATCTAGAATCATAGGATCACAAATATTGACCTACCTTTGCCTTTAGTTTAGTGAGCTTAGTTGGACCTGCAGGTGACCTTGGGATTAATGAGTACGTTCTTATTCGATTGGTAAGGACTCGGACAGTGGACTACTAGTATATAAAGAGCCGTTAAGCAATAAGTAGGTAGAGTCTCCATGAGCTAGGGTTTAGTAATAACACCATTACTCCTAAGATAGATTATAATCAACAAATGCTTGCTTTATGCGGATGCGTCTAATTGTGACAGAATTAGCATGTCTAGATTTTCGAAAGAAGTACCACCTAAGTTTAGGAATGATTATGCCCTTCGAGATAAGTCAATCATTGCACTAAATAAACAAACCTGCGTTTTATCGGATTATTCATGGTTGATACGTTTTCCTTACATTAGTGTTTGACCGCTCCTCTATCATTTGTTCATCTTCTTGTGTGTGTTTATTGCTTTACTTGTCATCAAAACCCTAGGTTTGATAACTAAACCTTGTGCCAGTCTCTCAGGCTGAAACCCCCCCTTTTGCATTAGTTTTAGGTTTAACTTAGATAACTAAAATACTGATGAATAGAAAATTAACGACTTCTCGCCTCTTAGTGATCGACACCCTACTTACCACGAAACTCCATCTGACCGGGTACACTGCCCGTTAGAGTGTTGTTTTTAGGTATAGTCGGCATAAAATAAATAGTAAAACTTGATATATAAAATACCTATTCAGAACGACACATCAAGTTTTTGGCGCCGTTGCTGGGGAGTGAAGTTGTTTAATTCTTTTCTTTGGTTAGTTTTTTTAGTTTTAGTGTAGAATAGATTAATTTGCATATTTGTGTGTTTGTTTTTGTGTGTTTGATTTTTGCATTGTATATTTTTGCATATTATGTGTTTGTGTGTTTTCTGCATAGTTACAGTCTGCTGTAACTTTCTGAGTCGAATACTCAATACGGCGTATTCATCTTCTTAGATACGGCGTATAATTTTTTTTTCAAACCAATACAACGTATTCGACTCTATCATCAATAAGGCGCATTCAGTTAACTGAATACGACGTATTAGGCTATTTGACCATTTTATGTCCTAGCAAATTTATTACAAGTAAAAATGGATGACCCCAATATCACTATGGAAGAATACATCAGGCTTGAGGAAGAAAAAGCTCGTAGGCGTGGTAAGGTGTATAACTGGGAGACTGCTACGTACGGTAAGATTTGGTGTAATGAATTTTGATAAGTGTAAAAATACACATATCCGTTTATACCTAAAATAACCCAATTAAACCCAAAACAGACTAAAAATGGCAAAAATATACTTGTTTTTGTGTTTTGTGTGTGCAGCGTAGGGATAAATCAAAAAGCAACAAGAAAAACGCCAAAAACGGGGACAAAACGGGACACGGAAACAGAAGTGCAAAAAGGAAGCCATGGGATCAGAAGCCAAAGCCAAGAAAAGTCAACTCTCAGTAAAACTTAGTCAAAGTAAAGTCCATCCTTGGGTCAAAACAAAAGTTCAACTCTTAAAAAGACAAAAACCAAAATACCATTTCAGTCCCCTCAAGAATTTCCAAACATTACACAAGTGGTCTAGTGCTTAAGGCCTTAAAACCCTTAAACAGTACCGGTACCTAAACCCTTAATTTTAGTCCAAGCCCACTACTCATAAGGGCCAAACCTTTATAAGCCATTACCTTTATCATATAATACAAGCGACCATTTGTCAATTCTATATACTTATTTTTACACTTACAACTTCACTAACCAAACCACATGCGACTATATTTGCCCTTAGACACAAGTTCAAACGAATTTTTACCTTTTAAGTTTGACAAAATGGCGCCAACCCATTGCTTTACTATTCATCTGTGTCTCAATTCATACCCAGGGTAAAACAAAGGGCAATTCTAAATTGAAGGGTGGTTTAGACTATTCAAGTGATCACAAACATGATGGCAGGGTTAGATTTGTCAAATCAAGCACTCTCATTGGCTCACTTAAGCTAAGAGGATACGCGGCAGGAAGAAAAGCACAAGAGATGTTGATTTTTACTCTTAAAGCACTCACACAACAAAAACAAGGTCACATCAAAGGATTGCCAGCTTGGCAATCCATGTGAGAGTGTGAAGTAATCTAACCGGCTCTAAAGATAGATCTAAATGATTGAAGATTTGTCACGGAAAAGATCAAAGGAGGGACATGGGCAGCAAAAGGAAGGCCTAGAATGTATTCAGCTTCAGGGCTATAAATAGCTCACTTCACACACCATACATCACACATTCTAGTAGTTAGTAGCTTTTAGTTTAGCTTGAATTTTGTTTTTTTAGCTTAATGTAATTTAGTTTAAATTCCTTGTAATCTCCTTTTTAAATCATGTAATCACGTTTTTTTAGTTAATGAAATTTATGTTTTGCCTTTAAATAATCTGCCTCAATTACTTACAAAGTTTTCAATTAAGCTTAAATCTATTATACTCTTACTCATAAGCTCTTACAAGCTCATAATAAGCTCAAGAGCTCTCATAAGTCTTTAAGCTTATGATTGAACTTAACTCAGTTTTAATCATACTTAGATCTAATAAACCAGTTTAAGTTCCTGAACTTATTGGATTTTGGCTTATGGAAGGGGAGTCAATTGTGGAAGGACTCCCAAGGACCTTTACTGGCTTATTTTAAATAAGCCAGAGCTGTAGAATAGCTCTAAGAGCACCTTTGTGCCTTGTTAAGCTAGGCAGATAGTAAGTTCTCTTAAAATTTCTTTGTACTTTAATTTCTAGTTTAATAATTGCCAAAATACTTGTTTACTTTGCTTATCTGCTTATTTAGTTATCTAGCTGAGCTTATTTGTAATCTATCTTGCTTATTAATCATGATTTACTATCTGTTTTTAGTTTTTATAGTGTAAGTTTTAGTAGTTCATAATTTGTCTTTAGAAATCATAAAAATCCAAAAATACTTGCATTTTTCTTTTCAGCTTATTATTGTTTGTTTATCTGCTTATTATTAGTTTATAATTGCTCATTTAGTCTTTAATATAGTTAATCTACATTGTTTTAGTTTTCTTATTTGCTTGAATCTGTCTAAAAATACAAAAAATACAAAAATATAAGGACGTGTTTGGCATTTGCTTATTTTGACCATCAAAAGTCAAAGTGAGTTTAAATTTTTGCTTGAGTCAGTTTGTAATTCATTTAAAACCAATAGGAAAAGAGTTTTTAAAAGTTAGATTTTGAAAATTAAGAAGTTATGGCTTAATTTAGGTGAGCCTGCACCAGGGGAGTTTTAGCTTAAGTCTTGCCTGCTTAATTTGATGCAAGCTCTTGTGAGCTTGAGTCCTTGTTTGTGTTGTGTTATTTGTCACCCAAGTAAAGCATCATAGTGCAGGTTTACCCTCTTGGAACCTGCATAATAGTTTTTGTTCCTAGCCATTTGCATCAGCAGTACTAACATCAGTTAGTACTGTTGAACTTTTGAGTTTCATTTTAGCTTATAATTGTAGGGTCTAGGGGCTTATTTTCATACAGCTTATAAAATAGTCATAGCTTAATATAGATTAGGACTTTCCTTTCATTTTCTAGCTTAACTAGTTAAGTTAATTCAGTTTAAAAGTTTTCAAAAAAAAATCCAAAAAGCCAAAAAACAGTAGTATAATTAGTAGCTTTTGTAATCTAGATTTTTAGCTTATAAGTTTTGGATTTATGGAGGTTAATAATAGCTTATTAGTTGTATGTTAAGTGAGCAAGATCTCTGCTTCTGTCTTGGCATATTAACGCTCTTAAGTTTAGCTTAATTTGTGATTTTGGTTAAAACCGAGTTTCGTGGATTTCAGTTTAAATTTTTGATTAGTTTTTAGTATTAAATGGATCAAATAGACTTTTTCATTTCTAGTTTAAGCATATTCATTATAGCTGTTAGGAACATTTTTTGGTTTTCATAATTGAGCTTATATTTATGCTTGTGCAAAGTTTTAGTTAAATCAGCGCAAAAGTGAGATCAAAAGCTCAACTTTCTATAAAGCAGATTTAACAAGGCTTCTTTTGAGCTTAATTTTGAGTTTAAGCTAGTATTGTCTTTATAAAAATTGTTCAAAAACTTGTCCTCTTTAGCTTTTAGCTTTTGTTTTTCAAAAATAAGTAAAATAAAAAAATTGCAAAAAGGGGTGTTTGCCAGGCTAGAACCCATGACCTTACTCTTACATACCCAATGTGTTAACCATCATGCTACAATAGCTCATCCGTCAACATCCCTTTCTTTTTAATCTTTATACACGTTTTCCTTTTTCTAATTTTTTATAAGCCGTAGCCTGTTTGCTTATTTTCCCAGCTTATTAGATAAGCTGGGATCTTGGTTCTATTTTTCTTATCTTCTTTGTTACTAGTTAGACTTTTCCTGATTTTTTGGTAATTTTTCATTAAGTAGATTAATTTTTATCATTTTTCGAAAGTTTTAATTTTAGAAAATTCATAAAAAATAGAAAAAAGTTTTATAAAAATTCAAAAAAATAGTTTTTAGTTTTATAAAAAGTACTTGTAGGTTTACATTCAGAAAAATCATTTTCAACTCTTCTAAATTTTTATTTTCATTTTTAAGCTTTTAATTTTAATTTTAAAAATAGGATTTTAATTTTAAAAATAGTTAAAAATAGTTTTCTAAGTTTTTATGTTACTTTAGACTTTTCTAAGTTTAAAAATCATTTTTCTAAAATTTTAGGACTTAATTTGCTATTTTTTAGGATTTAATTAGATTAAAATAGTTTTTAATTCATAATAAATTCAAAAATAATCAAAATAATATTTTTTCTTTTTCCTAAAATTTTCTTTTGTCCTACTTTAGGTTTAGAAATTTAGTTTGCAATTTTAAAGTTTAATTTTGTCTTACTTGCTTGAAAAATATAATTTCAATTATTTTCTAATTTTGTTTTTTTGGATTTAATTAGATTTTAATAGTTTTTTAATTAATAAAAAGAAATTCAAAAAAAATATTTTTCTTTTTAGTTTCTTTTATCTTAATTTAGGTTTAGGAATTTAGTTTGCATTTTTAGGACTTAATTTTGATTTACTTGTTAAATTGTCGCATTTTATTTGTTTCCCGTTTACCTTTTTAAGTGCTTAATAGTTTTTAATTTTTCATTTTAATTGTTGCTATAGATCATCAAAATATCTTTGTTCTCATTCAAATCATAATCCAAACTTAAACGAGGTTTCAATTGCACAAGTCGTTGGGGAAACGACCCGGGTGATCATTCTTCCCGGTTAAATATACGTATTATATATTATATTATATATATTTTTGAGAGTGAATTTTTCTTAGAGAATTTTCTTAATTGCTCTTAAGGTTATATAAGTATATATATTTTATAGTGTGCCGGGGACTTGTGTTAAGATTCCTTTGTTTTTTGTTTGTTGATTTGGTTTGAAGATCCTTTCATCCTCGAAAGTTTTATTCTTGTTATAAATATAAAAAATCCAAAAAAATAAAAAATATAAAAAGTAAAAAAAAATATTTTCTTTTTCTTTTTAGTATAGCTATCATATAAAAAAATATAAAAGATTCAAAAACTTGCCATTTATGTCACTTACGAAGTACGGCTCACCTTGAAAAGCAATTTTTGAGAGTTACCGTGAAGTAAGTTGATTATTTGGTTTTAAGTTGTCTTCCGTGTATCCGTTTAAAATAGATTGCTTTAAAAAAAATTCAAATAAAAAAAATTAGTGTAATTTTTGTTTGCTTTTTAATTTCTTTATATTTAGTGCATGCACACTCGATCTCAAGCTCGTAATCGAAATCGTCGACAACAACAATTAACAACGGTTATTGTTGAGGAACCCGAGTTTCCAATGGCCGACAATCGTACCATGGCTCAAATGCTACAAGCTCCCATCGAGGGATACGAAGATGCAATAGTTGTTCCACCGATAAATGCAAACAATTTCGAGCTTAAACAACCTTTGATTAATCTTGTGCAAAGTAATAAGTTCACGGGTAGACAAGACCCTCATAATCACCTTTGATTTTTCAACAAAGTCACTTCAACGTTTAGACATCCCGAAGTTCCGAACACTTCGATTAAGCTTTTGCTTTTTTCCTTTCTCTCTAGACGGTGAAGCCCGAGATTGGCTAGATAAGGAACCTCCTAGATCAATTCTCACATGGGATGACCTTGTTTTAAAGTTCATAAATCAATTCTTCCCACCTTCGAAAACAACTTACCTTCGGAATGAAATCACTACTTTTTACCAAAAACCAAACGAAACTTTCAACGAAGCATGGGAACGTTTTAAAGGACTTCTTCGTCAATGTCCTCATCATGGTTTCTCGGAATTACATCAACTTGATACGTTTTACAATTCCTTGAATACCAATGATCAAGATGCCTTAGATTCCGCCGCGGGTGGCAATTTTCTAGATAAGATGCCTCGAGAAGGTTTAGCCATAATCGAAAGTAAATCAAAAGTGCGTTACTCAAGAAGTCGTCCAAATGATTCAAGAGCAATTACGAATGCTCCGTCTTCTACTTCTTCACCTTCTAATAATTCTTTCGAGATTCAACAAATGGCCGCCTTACTTGAAGACAAAATGAATATTCGAATGAGCCGTTTAGAGAAAGCGATTAGTGAAAAGAATGCTACGACTCCTGCTACCGTCAAAGCAGTCGAGGAAGTTTGTGTCACATGTGGTTCAAACCATAATTTCAACAATTGTCCGTTAACTAGGAACGATTTTCCCGTTTTTCAAGATAATATTCATCAATTCCAACAAACCGCCGCCGTTGGCAATTTTGTTCAAAGGAATCCTCCTAATTTGGCAAACCAAATGAGACCACCGGGTTTCAATCAACCAAATGTTCAAAGCAACCAAGGAAACCAAAGCCGATATCAAGGAAACAATTTCAATTCGAATCAAAACCGTGGAGGAAATTTCAACCAAAACCGCCAAAACAATCAAGGAGCCGTTTATCAAGCCCCACCATACCAACCACCAACAAATCAACCTTTGGTTAATCAAGCTTTACCTCCCGTTTCACAAATTCAAGGTGTGTCTAAAACGGATTTTGAAAGTTATGCTAAGGCTAATGATGCGAACATGAATAACTTTTGAAGAATGTTCAAAATCAAGGTCAAAATTTGCAGAATCAAATGGCTAATGTTACGAGTTTGTTGACAAGTCTTTGT
>BQNB010066186.1:4179-33993 GCA_026074375.1 Tanacetum coccineum
CTAATAGTTATCCAAAACCAAATTTACGAACCATAAAGTTTAAGTCACTTTCTAACACTTATGAAATTGTTTTTATGTAATTATATTAAAGATGGGTTGAAACTACGTCGTTTCACCCATCTTTGGTACAGTAACTTTTTTTTGGTTTTCACTTTGGCCCAGTTTATTGGGCTTCCATTTTGGGTCAGCCCAAATTTTTTTTTTAAATTTGTTTGACACAAAATAGGGGGAAAAAATAATACAAAAGTACCGATTTATTCAGATAAAAAAATATATGTGAAAACATTTTCGATACCTAATAATTTTAAAATAATCGGCATGGTCACAAACGTACAACTCTAGATTACATTAAACGGTGTCATTTAACGCCACTAAAACCAAAAAAAAAGGAAAAAAAACTCATATAGCAAAAAAAAATAAAAAAAAACTTTAAATATGAGGCTCAACACATAAGCTCATATAAAAAACAACAAACTATTAAACATGAGACCGGAAAAATAACTCCGGAAAAAACAATGCCCCGCAATAACGCGCGGGACATAAGCTCATACGAAGAAAAAACAAACTATTAAACATGATACCGAAAAATAAACCCAGACGCCGATAAAATTATATTAAAAAAATCCATATAGCAAAAAAAAAAAATCCCTTTAAATATGAGGCCTAGCATATAAGCCCATATTAGATAAAAAAAAACCAAGTATTAAACATGAGACCGAAAAAATAAACTCGCACAAAATAAAAATAAAAAAATTTGCGCCCCGCAACAACGCGCGAAAAATTAACGTCCCGCAGCAACGCGCGAGTAATTCTGCTTGTTAAACCTATGGGATTCTTGATTTTGTTTCAACACTTTTCAAAACACGTACTCATTACATCCTAACAGCGGTATTTACTTTGTCGAAACAATATCGGACAACATAGTATTAGTTGATATTACTATTAACTAGTCTTACAAAGAACATAATATATCAAACCCTATGTAAAATAAAACTTAATTATATATACTAGACATAAAATCCTGAGAACCATATTTAAATCAGTTAACATAATAAACAAAAACATTATAACAAGCTCAATATGTGCTTGTCCATTTCTAAGTTGTTTTTTGATTTTGTTATTTTGACCAATTTTTGCATTTTATATATTTCATTAAACATATCTAAATAATATTTAAACAAATGACTGTTAGTTTATTGTAACATTATCAAACTATATATGTTGTTTAAAATCAACATGTTCTAGGTACTTGTCTAGGCACTATTAGAGGATAGTGGCTCAAACCCGTTTGTGAGCTTAGGGTCTATAAGGTTTATCTATGGTTTTCGATGTTGCATTGTACTATAAACATAGTGATCAATAGTAAATATAGGGATGAGTGGGTAGGGGGTGGGGGGTTTTAGTATTCAACATGTTATCACAGCCATCAATTCTGTGGATCCTGTCATCACTATGGTAATCATGATAATTCACGATTCACCCATGTGAACATCGTCCCCTTGTTATCAAGCCATTATTAGTGGATAATTACGCCCAAGCCCGGTTTGTGGGTTTTGGGTATTAGGGTTTTACCATTATAAATAATGGTCATTAGTAAAATTATACCAACGGGGTTTACATCATCCAACATGGTATCAGAGACCAAACCCTAAGCCTCTCTATCCCTAAAAATATCGATCCATAAAAATATCTTCAAATCCCTCCCTCTGGTTCATCAATAAAGAATATATGCTAACACCCAATCTCAATACACCAATTCTCAAAATTAAATATGTCACAGAATAACAACGTGAAGTCTTTTGGCCTCTTGTTGCTAAAGCTGATGAAGGTGTCACAAGATGATTTCAAAGCTACTGGGAATGATGAAGTTCATCATCAGGGGCACGTGATATTACAATTTTATAGTCTAGAGATTTGTAAAAGGATGTTGGTGTTTCTCAAAGCTAGATGTGTTGATTCTGTTAAGGTTGTGGATGTCAAGGAAGGAGATTGGTTTGTGGTTCTTAAAGGGTGTTGCTAACTAGTCAAGCAACCTTTGTCTATGGATCTAAGAATAAGCGTGGTTTTATTATTATTATTTAAGCATCTAATAAAAAAAGTTATAGTTGTTTGTTTTTTTTAATTTTTATTTGTGTTAGTGATTTGTGCTAAGGTCACAAATCCACACGATTGTTATTTGTGTTGGTGATTTGTGCTAAGGTCACAAATCCGCACGATTGTTATTTGTGTTGGTGATTTGTGCTAAGGTCACAAATCCTCACGATTGTTATTTGTGTTGGTGATTTGTGCTAAGGTCACAGATCCACACTATCATGATTTGTGTTGGTGATTTGTGCTAAGGTCACAAATCTACACAATCTTATATTGTTTGTTCGTGCTTCGGTCACGAGCCGGTTCGTTTTTTATTACATTAATGTTTTGTTTTATTTTATTTCTTCTTTTCTAGTTTACTACTTCGGTCCGAGCTTTCGCGATTTCGCCGCTCGGGCTGCGGGGAAGAATTAGTGGATAATTAGACCCAAGCCCAGTTTATGGGTTTTGAGTATTAATGTTTTACCATTATAAATAATAGTCATTAATAAGATTATACCAACGGGGTTTACATCATACAACAGCCATGTCAAACTCTTGCAAAAGTTTCATTATTATTAGTTCCTTTCTTTTTTGATGTCGTGTGGGCGGCTGACCATCACCACAAAGAGTAGAAATGTAGATAGACAATATCAATCCTTTTTGTAACTTTTTTTTGTTTATTTCTCTTCGGTATTTTATTTTTCCATAGTAAATGGCTAATTTGTTCTAAATCTTATTTTCTTTATTTATCTTTTCATTTTAACATGTCAACTTTTTTAAAAGAAAAATGGACACAGCTTGATCTTATTTTCTTTTCATGCTCTGTTTGCATCAATCAAAATCTTTTCTAACACTATCTATCACTTCTTTTCTTATTCATTTAAAAAAAATGGTCTTTCTTACTCCAATTTTACAAATTTATATCCTTTTTGATATTCTTTTTGTCCAGATTTCATTCTCTCTGTTGCTTCTCATACTTTCAATTTTTAATCTCTCTTCTAATCCTCAACTCTCACAATGTTCAAGTTTCGTCTAATTCATGTTCTGAGTTTCCTCAAGCAACGGATTGCACAACAAACACATCAAGTTACTTAAAGGATTACAAATGTTTCTACTCCTACAATTTTGAATAATTCAAAGACTTCATTATGCTTGCTTATGTTTGTATCAAGTGTTTTTTACCGAATTGGCCATTTGAGATTTAACTTTTGTTGCAGAGACCTCGTGGGTTTGAAATTTCCAAAATAGCCATGTTAATCGCGCAAGTCTTGTGGTGGTCAACTCGATGTACACGTGTCGCCCAGGCAATGAGTATAGATATTCACGAAATGGATACAAGCCTTAATTTTGTCCACATAGGTTGATCGCGCGTATGTTGTGGTGATCAACATTATTTTTGTCAGTTTGTGTCAGAAAAAAAAGTTGATCGCGCGATATATATGGTGATGAGTAAATTGGGAAATGTGCCTTGATATTACAATTCATAGCTAGGAAATGACTTAACAATGACAATAGCAGTAGTGATTTTGTAGTTTTTCACAACCTTGAACAGTTTTTGCATGTATAAATGATAGTTGATATCGGTTTGAAGATACTCACGATTCAAGTGTAAAACAAGAAGCAGTAGTTGATTCAAAGAGGTCTCTTAAATTGTGTTGTGGCTTTGGTTAGTGTACTTCTAAATTGTGTTTTTGGGTGGTTTTGAGGCGGTTTTGCTCCGACGGTTGTGTGGGTATTATAGTTGGTTACTGCGTTTATAAGATGGATTTGAGCAACTACGAGGTATAATTTTTTTAATTGGTTACCGCGTTTAATTTTTTTTATTTATATGCGTAGTAATATATGCAATTTATTTTTAATTTAGGTACCTCGTGTTCTTGTTACATGTAGAAGTAAAACGGGTTTGATTAAAATAATTAGAGATCTAATTAGGGGCACTCCACGGGAAGAATTATTTACGAACACTTGTTTTGGTTCGTTTTTAAATTTAGAGGATTGGACTGAGAATTGTATTTTAATACATTATATGTTAGGTCGGAAAATATTGTTAGTAGGTGATGAAACTGAAAATGTTCCATTGTATTACCATATGTTTGATAATTTGCAAATACAATTTGGAAGAGAAGAATTTTGTCTTGTTACTGGGTTAAAGTTTGGGGTAGAGTATTGGGCTGACTATAAAGACGAGGATGAGCCTATTCCTTTTAGGCTACGGGTGTTTCCGTCATCTTTAGATGGTAAACATATAACAGGGAGAAATGTTGAAGAATTGATTAAGAGCAAGTCGTTTTCTAAATTAGACGACGACGATGCTGTTAGCCTTTGTTGTATAGGCATTTTGCAGTTAGTGTTATTAGGTGTGGAGGATAGACGTGCGGTCCCTAATTGGATTTTAAGGTTAGCAAATGATAGAGATGGTTGGGACGACTATCCTTGGGGTTCGTATGTTTGGCCGACATTGTACTATCAATTAAGGGATGCAAACGTTAGACGTTGGCTTCCCTTATATGCCACTGAGCCGACAAACGAAGTTGATAAGAAATGGTATTAGATTTTCGGATTCACTTGGGCATTCAAGGTATGTCATAATTTATTTTATAATATTTAATTGGGCATTTAAATTATATATATGTTTAACGTAAAGTAATTGAAACAATTTATTTATTTTTAGACGTGGATATTGGAGGTGTTCCGAGAAGGGCCGAATGAATATTATACACGTCACAGGCGTTATCCTAGAGTAGTCGCTTGGAGTTCCAATAAGAAGTTTTATCGACACATGCTTCGTGATTTTCTTCATGTGAGTTTTAAGTAATTTAATAGTTTATTAATTTGATTATGTTATTTATTTCATACTTAATGCCCTTTTTATATTTTGCAGGGACGTGTACCTGTAGAAAGATTGATACCGGATGAGATTGAGGCTGTATCTGGTTGGTGGGTTTCTAGTAGGGCCTACTTTGACGGCCGTGTTAGTGAAGCAGAACGACCACCACCTCATTTAAACCGTCAAAATCACTATGAAGTACCATCTGAATTTTATGGAGATTTTCAGGAACAAAGAAGTGGGTTGGATCAAATGATGAAACAGGGCCAAAATATTTTTGAAAAAATGAATAAGTTTATGGAGGATATGAGTGTTGGCACGGGAGCCAATAAAGAACCGATCATTGTTGATCAGCATTATGGGATAAGCGATTTGAGCGGATTTCAAAGCATTCAGGTATAATTTATGTGGATTTGATAGTCATATATGTTGTCCTTCTAAAAAGTAAGTAAGTATTATAATGTTTTATTTTTTTTGGTTTCCACAGGGTGGTCCGTCTTCTTTCCAGACGCCGACAAACCACACTTTCTTTAATATGGGTACGCCATCGCAGCCCAGTAGTTCTAATTGGCAAAGCCAGATGCTAGCGTATACGCCAACTCCAAATTGGAAACCTCCTATCCCGTCGCATCCTGGTGATGCTGGCTTATGCGACATGGTAATCCTAAAATTATTTACGATTCCACTTTTAGAATAGTAACCATCATGAAGTAATAAAAGTTTATTAATTTTTTTTAGAATAAATTGGAGCGACCAAGGAGGGAACAGCGTCCTAGCGTATATATAGAGAGTCCATACACGCCATTGCCTCCTACTACGGAATTACCTAAGAAACGGGTTGGTAAAACTAAGAAAAATTGCAAGAATGACAATTTATCACCCTTGAATCTTCGGAACGCTTTTGCGTACGACAATGTAGGAGGGGATGACGTTGTGATAACGGGTGTACATGATACTGGTATATACTTTACGTATGAAAATGTCGACCCTAATAAGGTAATTGTTAGTCTGCTATTTAATTTATTAAATAAAGTCTAAAAATTATGTGTATTGAGATAGTCGTTTAACCCGGTTTTTTAGGTTACCCGAGAAGAATATAATGACTTCACGCAATTTATTTTAAACCCGTATGACGTTTATTTAGATTGTTACATGATGGGTTATTTAGTTCTAAATTTCTTTTGGCGACAACTAGTACCTCATTTGTGTATGCCTAGAAGTCACAGCGTAGACAATCCCTACCAAGAAGGATGGTTGTCCAGGGACGTAAGTTTAACAATACAGCTTTAATAAATGTGTAATATTTATTTTCATAAATAAATTTATTAATTTTGTTATCATTTTTTGAATTAGCGAATGAATGCATGGATTGAGATACTCATTAGAAGTAGGCCACAAAATGCCGACCGGACTGTGTCTAAATCAGGGACATCATGTGTACATCTTGAAAATAATCGGTTCATGATAGAGACAGATCCACACATTATTGGAACATTGGATGGTTTAACCCGTCCTTACCCACCATGGAAATATGTTAATTGGGTACATATTTTTGTACATATTTATGTTAAAACTTTTAACAGCTTTTATGGATGAATAGTTTTTAAATTAGTTATTAACATTTGCCAAATTTTGTTGGTTTAATCTTTGTAGGTGTATATGCCAATAAATGTTGGTGGAAATCACTGGGTGACGGGTGCAGTAAACATACCTCATTCTGTTTTTTATGTCTTTGACTCTATGGAAAGTGAGAGAACAAGGTTACTGTTGGAACATCAAATTAAAGCCTGGACGCCCGTGATTAATGGAATTTTGAACGACAACCCCATAGCTTTATATTATCATACACCAGGGTTGGGGATTTTCGGTCCCTTAACAATCTAACTTCCAAGACTGTAGAGTTATAACTTGTTGGTTAATCGCAAAGTTATGTGTCGGTCATGTGCCAATAGTGCCTCATGAGAGTGAAAGGTATTGGGAGAACATTAGATATGAAATGGGTGAACTATTCTATAAGTGTAGGTGTGAGAATACTCGGAATTGTGGTTATGATTAGTTTAGTTTTTATATTTTGTATGTTGAAAGACTTACATTTTGCATGAAATAATATTTTATATTACTTTAATATACCAACAATAAGTAGACACTGAATTAATTAAACGTTACAAGCGGTGATAATTGTTGTAATACAACTTGATTTAAAAACATACACGAAAATATGTAAAAATAAACATTTAAAAGATTAACATTCAGTGTCGTTGTCGAATACCTTAACAATGTTTCTGATTGTAATGTTAAGATAATGTTGTAATGGTTTTGGTGTCCAGACAGAAACATTACGAAGTATCAAAACAGATCCGACTTTAATAGACTTTGCGTACCCATCATCTTCATTTTGAAAGACATTGTAATGAATCGTACCTCCCATTGTACCTGTGGGATCTTTTAGTGTAACTGTCATGTCTCCCAATGAATTTGGTGTACAACTCTTGACAACCTCAACCACTAATTCAAGTTTCCCCTTGATGCAATGTTTTTTCATATCGCCAAGACAACCAGATACAATGACCCCTTCACCATGAAGATAGACAATCGCTTGTAGCCATGGCCCTTGCATAAAATGATCATTTTCAGACACATCTTCATTTACTTTCCTGACATACTCCTGGGTTGTCAATATGTTATCACGACCCCTTGCCTGAACGTCTGCTTTTTTTCGCGCCAACGCCTTTTGAAGAATACCCACTGGACCGAGTATTATCCTTGCTTCAACTATAGGTGGACGAATGTACAAATGTGGTATTTCATCAGTTATAGAATTAGTAGCACAATCAATAAAGAATTCGACATCATCGTCGTTTGTAATATCCTTTTCAATTACAGGGAGATTAAACGATAAATTGAACCAGATATTTAGATCTAAATTGAATCTCTTCACCACAAATTCATGTAAAATTGAGTACGTCATATCATCGTAAAAAATCACACCTTCCTCAAATGTATTAAAATGTAAAATACATTTAAATTTTTTTGAAGACGCGTCCATTGCTATGTTAGATAGTTTAGAGAATGTTGTAATATGAATATATCTATACCTTATATATAATGTATGAGCATCATAAATTAATAATGAAAATGATATTATTAGATTTGACAATTCAATGACTGTACAAAAACATTGATTTGACAAGTCAATGACATTTGTTTCATCACTTATTATTTGTAGCGATTTATGACATTATCTGACACTTCTGTTACAGATTTGACAATTCAATGACTGTACAAAAACATTGATTTGACAAGTCAATGACATTTGTTTCATCACTTATTATTTGTAGCGATTTATGACATTATCTGACACTTCTGTTACAGATTTGACAATGCATTTTAACTCCCAAACATTTATTTATATAAGGAATCCTAATTGTAGTTGGATTCAGGTTTTATACCTTTGGCTATGCTATACTAGAATGTGACATGTTACTCTACGTATGCTCAAACTCATCTAAACCGATGTATCTCGGGGGTGTTATCCTAACTTGTCAAGTTGCGGCCAATGCAAAGATGTGAGAAACAAAAAAGAAAATCAAGGAAAACCTTCTTGTTCAAAAAGGTTATTTACTAGTTACTAAATAAATAGATATTATGATTGTTTTGTCGTATTGTGATTTTACAACTTATATTATCCCGTGCTTGTTTCTATCATCAACTTTCCTTGATATGTAGGCTTAATGTTAACAATAAACATTGAAAGTGACACACAAAAAAAATATATTTTCAAATACAACGAATTGAACTTATCATTTCTGAACACATAAGGACTTATCCGCTTTGCTCTATGCAAAAATTATATATATATACACATACATGTGCACAACTAAATATTTTCAACAAATCAATTTCAATTCACACTTATTTCTTTGACAACATGTCGACGTCTAACAATTCTACGTTTGAGTTTGAAGTACACCACAACGGCGAATTTAAACTTAACCCGCTAACCTATCAAAATGGTTCAGTACTAAATATAAATGTTCTACCGATGGGTCTTAAAGATATGGTTAGTTATCTTATCAGAAAAATACCAATACGATTTACTAATCTGTATTACACATTGCCACCAAATAACACGTTATCATGTATGAAAGCAATCAAGAATGATTATGATACTAATGTTGTGTACGACATTGCAAAAGTTTTTGGGAAGCTCCAGCTTTTCGTTTCTCATTATTAGATAGATCTAAGCACGGTGCTGATTCCAAATGATGACTCTCTAGAAGAATCATTTGCAGGTATCATTTCTGAAGAAACTAAAATAAAACTAAAAGAATCACTCAATATTACATCAAATGCAGGAAAAGAATTAATAAATAAGTTCGCATTATCTATAAACTTCTTGGTGTGAACTAGGAATTATAATAAAACAATAAACCTACCACTCCCTACACGACAAAACCATTTTCAATTTTGTGGTTCACTACACGGTCCAATTGCGTGCTAGAATGTGACACAAATACAACGATGTACAGTTCACGTGGAAAATGTACTCAACATTCCAAGAATGAAACATAGTAGAGAGCGAACAATTTTTGTTTGTATATTTTGGGTACAATGATTCATGCTCTTTATTATAAAATACCTCAAATGGCTTTTTCGATAACCTTCAAACTTGAGTACAACTAGGTATGAATGTCATGTTTGATATATCTTCAACGTGTTACAAAATTAGAAAGAAAATTTAAATTGGACTTACTAGTGATACGATTTTATTATAGCCAAATATATTTTGCCTAAATGCTAGCTTGACCAGAATATGTGAAATATGTAATAAAAACCAACTACCAAGTAAAAGCGAAGACAGTATCGGGAGGTTACCTCAATTGATTACACTTTGGATCAAATGATTGAATGGGCGGAACAAGAACACTTTGAAGACAAGGAAATCAAAGAAGTTCAACGTCGACATTTGAAGAATCGTATGTACTAATATTCGTGTAACTGTAGGTCATTAACAATATCTTTTCAATGTACACATTATGTTACTCTTTTTCTATCAATTCAATAAATATGTACGGATCTTAATAAAACAAGTCAATGATAAAGCCTAATCAATGACAATGTCAATTATCTCTTATAAATATATGAGATATATGACATGATTTGACAGTGATTTTAAGTTTTGCAGTCTATTGATAAAGACTGCCCATACTATTTCTCCTATATCAACTAGGTTGTCACACACACACACACAAACACAAAAACACACACACACACACTTTTATTCTTTCTATAAAACAGGTCTATGGCTTCTTCTTCAAACGAGGCACGTAAAACAATTGTTTCCAAACTACAAATGGAGCTTGAAACTGAGGCCACATTTGCAAATCAGTTGTTGTGCAACTTAACTCGTTATCGTGAGCAAATATGTATCCGTGAGATACAAATGACAATGATGCAAAATATGCCTACAACGAGCCTTAATAGCTACGGATTACATGCTCTACTCATGACCCATGAAGCGGATATACGCACAACAAACAACTTAATCAGAGCAAGACAAGAATTGTTGAGAAGTATTGCTGAAAAGCAAAACTTCATTAACAGTTACATGGCAATATAGATTCTTGAGTAATGTTGCTTAAGACGAACTGGCCAACCATGTGTGTTGTTGTTCGTTTTTTATTTAAGTGGGAAAAATAAGGTTGTCAATCTACTAGATTATATCTAGTTTTTCGTTTTTAATAGATAATGAGAATCCAGATTGTTATTCGTTGAAGTATTTCAAGTTTTTAATCTTTTATACAATGATAATGTTTACAATGCATTAACAAATGTAAACTGACAATCATGTACATTAACAACATGACAAATGCTAACAACGCATTAAATTGAAATTCTAAGTATATAGTCACAATATATTTAGTTTTAACTGTAAAATGTCACATATATCTTAGCAACATTTAAAATTTTAAAAAATATATGACATGCTTTGAAAATGCATTTGCTTTTTACTGTATCAAATAAGACTACTCAATGACAGCCTTATTTATCACTTAACATTTTACAAGATATCTGTCATGATTTGACAACATGTATATTTTTTACTACAACTGATATGACAACTCAATGACATCACTTAAAATGTCACGCGATTTATGACAATAACTGACAAATCATTAACTTTTTCTGACATTGAATGACTAATCACTGCGATTGTTATACAATTGTATTGAAAAAAAAAAATATTCGAAATAACCCAACTGACACACTTTGCAACATCATATCTTATGCATATTAACACTATGTCAAACAAATTTTGGTTCACTAGGTAGACCCCATCAAAGACAACACTAATGACCAAATAACAAAAATTTAAACAACGTATCAATATGCTAAAACGTTCACGAAAATTATCGATATCATTTTTTTTTCTTCATGTATACAAACCCTAAAACTACACTTTTGAAATGAATTTTATATTTTTACAAATCATCAAACTATTTGCGCGATCAACAAAAAAAACAAATCACTATTACTTTTGCGCGATCAACCTACGTGGCAATTTTTATTTTTATAAAAGCTAAGAATCATTGTGGTGGTGACACGTGTTCTTCGAGTTGATCACCACCCAACATGTGCGATCAACTATGCTAAATTAGAAAATGTCAGACCCTCGTGGTCTCTGCAACAAAAATGAATTCTGAAATGGCCATTTAGGTAAAAAACGCTTCTATATATATAAAAAAAAGTTTATACACTCATATAACAATTACTATGTTAGATTAATATGTACCTTTTGGTCAGTTTACCTCATTTGTTCATCAAAACGTAACAATTAATTACCTGTACTCTTTTACTGTAGATTTTTACTTGCATCTACTGTAATAATTACTCCGTAGTCCGTACCTATATAAATTATCCCTTATCAAAATTATTTAATAAAAAATGGATATTTAAAATGAATTAGAAAACTTTTTTTCCCTTTAGAAACTAGACACAAATAAAAATACTGTATGGAAGATCCTTAAAAGAGAGGAATGTTTTATTTATTAAATTGTATCCTTTTGGGTGGTACAGAAAAGCAGAAGGTGAGCTTATAAATACTCACAGCAATCGCTACTCTTGTCCTCATTACCATATTTGAACTCACTGTGTCACTGCCTACATTCAGCTTAATTTTGAGTTATATTCTCGCACTTACAGATCAAGCAAGACGATGGTAGAGGCACCAATTGAGCATAAGGTTGTCGATGGTCGTAATGTTGCAGTTTATGCTTTTGAACATACAGTTCTGATTGATAGTTGTGGTGATTTAAACCGTCCAACAGCTGCTGTGCTACACGGTGTTTTTAATCGTTTGGTTTGTGTTCTTTTCATCAACGGTTCATTATATAAATCATGCTTACATACATTATTTCAAGTTTCAAGCATGTGGTTTTTATACTTTTTATAATATTTTTATTGCAGAGTTTAAGGTTTGTTGTTATAAGCTATGGTGTAGTGATTCTACTGAGACAAGATGATTTAGCACTTTGGGCTGTTCTAGGATCCATTTTGAATGTTCTATTATCGTTCACACTGAAGCAGCTTATAAACCAGGAGCGACCCGATCCTGAAGTGCGTTCAGGCCCAGGAATGCCATCTACGCATGCCCAATCAATTTCATTTGCTGCCGCGTTCATCATTCTTTCAAGTAACCCTCTTTTACCCTTTATGCATCCAACTTCATTCTACTATTTTGTTCATGATTGTAATGTTATAAATTTTGATTTTGACAGTAAATGAATGGTTGGGATTGAATGGATCTGCGGTTCTACTAAGTGGGCTTGTTATAGCAGTTGGTGTATATTTTGTACGTTTACATGTTCCCTAAGCTCTCTTTTTATATATGTCATCAACAATAATTTGTGCAGATCATAGGTTTCGATTACTATTCAAACATCTGACTTCGCCTAAACATATTATGACTTTCACGCAGACATGGCTAAGGGTTCTACTACGATATCACACGACATGCCAAGTGGTTGCGGGCATAGTAGTGGGGTCTTGTTTTTCTGTCTTATGGTTTTGCACCTGCGATGAGATGGTTCTAGAGGCATATAATTTCTTGTGTTTGTGGGTATAGATTCTTCTTGTGGGCGCTAATTGTTCATGTCAGTGATTTGTTTCACTCTTTCTTTGGTGACATAATATGAGCAATATTCATGTATGTAAATAATGAATAAAAACAATACGCGCTTGTTAGCTAACTTTCTGCTGTTAGTGCTATTCACCACTTACTCGCTTAGCAGCTTCTAATCATTTTATACATGGTGCAGGCAATATGACCAAATTTGGATCACTAAATACTCTTAATATAAGCAGTTATCTGCACACAAAATTCACAATACATGATTTTTGTCAAAAATGTTTCATTTATATTATAGTGTATGAAGAACTAAAAATTTGATTGTTGGTATGAAATGGTACAAACGAATAACAGATCGTCAGATCGTTTCCGTTACTTGAACCTATGACTCATTTTGCTTAAACACTAGTACTATTACAGGTTGCTTCAAACTCGTCTATATCTAAGTTCCAAATTCTCTCGTCAAGTTCATTTATGTTGTCTAGTAACAAATCTTTACCACTAACAAACACTTTATCTTTTAAAGACAATAACCCCAATAGACGATTTATATCTTCCCATTGAGGATGTGAATGATCTCCTGCTGCAAATGCGGACAGACAATCCCTAATTTTGATCCAAGACCATCCAGGTTCCTTTATAACACCTTTTGTTCGCATCAATCTCCTCACTTCTGCTGCTTCGATCTTTTTCCCTTTAGCAGAATACAAATTAGCCAATGTTATATGTGTCGATGCACAATTAGGATCCATTTCAATTAACTGTTTTGCAGCAAGCGTTCCTAATTCAACATTTCCATGTAATCTACAAGCTCTCAGTAGAGTTGACCAAACAACATCATCGCCACTATATGGCATATTGGCAATCATGTTTTTAGCCTCATTCAATCGCCCGGCTCTACAAAGCAGATCAATCATACATCCATAATGTTCTTTAGATAAACTAAGTTTGTAATTACTTATTAGGTTAAAATAGCGAAAACCCAAGTCAACTAGACCAGCATGGCTACATGCGGTTAGAACACCGATGAAGGTGACTGTATCTGGTCTTAAACCAACCTTAATAAGCTGCTCAAATAGGTCTATTGCTTGTTGACTCAATCCATGTTCAGCATATCCACTAATCATAGCTGTCCATGACACTAAATCATTATCTTTAATCTCATTAAATATTCTTAGGGATTCTAGTATGCTCCCACATTTCGAATACATATTAATTAAACCACTTCTTACCATAGATGTATGGTCCAAACCGACTATAATACAATGAGCGTGAAGTTGTTTACCTTGTTCAAGAATTGCCATACTTCCACACACACTTAACACACTTGCAAAAGCAAATTCAGTCGGTTTTGGCCCATTTTGTCTCATTAATGACAGATACTCAAAAGCTTCATCTCCATAACCTCCTTGTGCATGCCCACCAATTATAGTACTCCATGACACAATGTCTTTTTGAGTCATTTCATGAAAAATAATCGAAGATAAATCTAACTTCCCACATTTAGCATACATTGTCATGATTGAATTAGCTACCGACATACAACTTATAAGACCGTTATGTAACACATGAGCATGAAACTGTTGACCCAAATCAATCTTAGCAATATTTGCACAACCAGATATGACTGCTGCAAGAGTGTATTCATTAGGACTAACATCTGATTCTCGCATACGTAAGTATGCTTTAATAGACTGGTAATACTGACCAGTTTGAACATAACTTGTGATTATAGTCGTCCAAGAAACCACGTCTTTCGTTTTTATTTTCTCAAACAAGTACAAAGCATAGTCTCCTTTCCCACATTTGCTATACATAGTAGTAAGAGTATTAGCCACAAAAGAAGTCGTATCAAAACCTTTCTTTAACGTCTGCGCATGAATTTCCTTACCACTACGCAACAAACAAGCATCAGCACACGCCTTCAACGCAATAGCCAACGTGTAAGAATCATACCCCAAACCATCCCTACACAAATCACCAAAATACGCCATCCCCTCCATATTAAAACCAGCACGCACCAACCCAGTAATAACCGCAGTCCAAGAAACCACATTCCTTATCGGCATCTCATCAAAAACCCTACAACCCTCATTAACTCTCCCTGTTTTCATATACATATCCAAAAGAGCACTACCCACAAAAACAGACCTCACAAAATCACTCTTCACACAATACCCATGAAGCGACTCCCCTCGTTTAATACCAAAACTCATCCCACACGCCTTAAGTACTAAACTAAGTAAAAACGGGTCCATTCGATAAACGGGATCAACCCACATGACAGCAAACAAAGACAAAGCTTCAGATGAATCAGCAGCTTTTACATATGCAGAAATCATAGTGGTCCATGTAATTTCATCTCTTTGAGGCAATTTATCAAACAGTTGGCGTGCATCACTTAATCTACCTGATTTTACAAGCTCTTTCAGTGTCGTGTTGGTTTCGAACATGTCGAAATGAGTAGCATTGTGGGTTTGTTGGATTGATGGGGGTTTGAGTGTTTGTGTATATGCAATGCATGATGTCGTGTATGATCTCTTGATACGTAATATTCTGGCTGATGTAAACATGTTTGTTAAGTTATTTGCTGTACATACTTAAGTAAAAAGAGCCACGTATTAGTGACGACATTTCGGATGTTGACGGTTTAATCTGTTGTTCGCAAAGTAATAGCGACTTACGACTATAATGTATTTTCAGTATATCGTAATGTGAGGGGAAAAAATGGAAAGCCAAAATATGAGCTATAGCGGCTCAAGCAAATTTCCGTAGATGCTCTTCAACCCTGATCTTGAGGACATCATGCAGCTACTCTTTCGTCTCTTAGGCTGAAATAAGACAGAACACCGTTAGCTCGCTCCGGGTTTTGAATTCGAGACCAAGCTCCGGCGTGAGAGTAAGTGTATGTTTGGTATAAATTTTATTGAGAGAAGCTAGAGAGAGAGAGAGTAAGGAGAAGTGTATGTGTGTAAAACCTGCTTGTTCATGTGTGTGAACAGTTCATTATATACTACATGGGCTTAGCTCCAAGACACAAGCATTGTGGAAGCTCAGTTGTCTTCTAGAGGTAGCAGGTCAGTCGCTGACATGTATCAGACTTTGTTTTCGGGGTCAAAGTTGTCTCCATGCTCCCAGTACTGGCTGTGGATCAGATGTATGTGCCATTCATACATCGTACGTCAGTCGTCAGTGTACTAGCTCCGATGGAGACAATGCTCTACCTCTTGCATAGGTATTGCACTTTGCCTCCTGAAGAGACTTGCTGATCCTTACCTCCTAAGGAGACTAGCTGCTTTTTACCTCCTGAGGAGACTAGCTACTCCTTACCTCCTGAGAAGACTAGTTGTTTCTTACCTCCTGAGGAGCTAGCTGCTTCCTTACCTCCTGAGGAGACTAGCTGCTTCCTACCTCCTGAGGAGACTAGCTGCTTCCTTCCTCCTAAGGAGACTAGCTGTTTCCTTCCTCCTGAGGAGACTAGCTACTCCTTAGTTATTGCCTCTGGACCTGAGGTAGCCTTCGTCACCCCGGCTATTTCAGTGGACCGTTTCAACATAGAGTGGTTTTGTCTTAGAAATATTAGGAGTTAGTAGTGATTGTCTCCCCCAAAGTATCCAGAGGAGACCATACCTCACCATGCCCCCCTCCCCCAGTCTAGTATCAACGCATAGTTAAGTAGTTGGTACTAGACTTAAAAAAGAGAAAGCTTGTTTAATCGTCTGAGCTACTCCTCCAAGGTAGGGGTGGCAATTTCTGACCCGACACGAAACCCAACCTGAAACCGACACGAAAATTAGCAGGTTTGGGTTGAGTCTAATAGATTTTGGGTCGGGTTTGGGTCGACCTATCTGACCCGTTTATTAAACAGGTTAGGTTCGGGTTGGGGTTTTCTGACCCGCCAACCTGCCAACCCGAACCCGCCAACCCGAACCCGACCTGAATTGCCACCCCTACTCCAAGGGTCATATCGAGAGATTTTTTTTACTATGCAAAATTTAAGTAAAAAATGTTTCGTTATGTCGGTGTGCTACTATAGTGTTTTATCGTCCATATGCGTCTGATAGTCCGCCCGAATAAACTAGCCCATATGTTACGGTCTTCTTAGGCCCAACACCACCCAAAACTCATAACCCTTGAATTTCCAAGAGGTCTTATAAATACCACTCATACTTTTCATTTTTACCCCATCACCTCTAAAAAAAATTCACCTACTACTTCACCAAAGTTATTTTTTGTTCTCTTCCAGAGACCTCGTCCGGAGGCTGTTAGAGCTCGTTCGGAGGCTGTTAGAGCTCTCCCGGAGGTTCAATCGGGGGTGTTTTGGGTTTCGTTCGGAGGTTCAATCGGAGGTGCTAGGACCTCGATCGGAGGTTTTGTTTGGGTCTCGTCCGGAGGGTCGATCAGAGGTGTTAGGACCTCGATCGGAGGTTTTGTTTGGGTTCTGTCCGGAGGGTCGGTCAGAGGTGCTAGGACCTCGATCGGAGGTGTTGTTCGGGTCTCGTCCGGAGGGTCAGTCGGAGGTGGTTTATATCGAGGTCGTCCGGAGGTTGTCTCGTCCGGCGTTGGTTTCGATTTAGATCTCGATCGGAGGTATATTAAGCTCGTCCGGAGGTTAGCTCGTCCGGAGGTTGTCTCGTCCGGCGTTGGTTTCAAATTAGGTCTCGTCCGAAGGTTGTCTCGTCCGGAGGGTGGGTTGCCTTGTCAGGCAGTTTCAATCTAAGGGGTTCCGCCCAATTTTTTCACCAACTTCTCGAGGTATAGTTTGATTTTCATCTTTATTTTCCTTATGGCTAAGAAAGATATGCATACGTATGTTTCTCGATTAAAGGATACCGAACTTGAGACTTTAATTGCCACTTATGATATCCACTTAGACTTGAGACCTCGCCTGCCTAATCCCAACTTTAGGATGATAGATCTTTCAGCCGGAGATACGGCCATTGGCATATATTCTAGGATTTTTAACTCTTCAGGTGTTAGGATTCCTTTTTCCTCCTTCCTCCTAGCGGTGTTAATATAATTTAAAGTGCACATCTCCCAGCTAGTTCCTCTAGGTTTGAGCAAAGTGATTACATTTGAGGTTCTCTGTCGGAGTTTAAACATAGAGCCTACTGTTACCTTATTTCGAGTATTTCAGACACTCTACTAACAGGGGATTGGTTCTCTTTTGCTAAACGTGGGGATCCTGCACCTGTGTGTATGGAAGTTGCTAAGTTTGGATTAAAACTTTGGAAGGAGAATTTTTTTTTGATAGACCGTAGGGCTATTCCATTTCACATGCCTTGGAGACATCCTGATTCATGTATTATAGATAAGGTTCCTACCAGTTTTATCCAGAATCACACTGACCAACTAAAGGCTCATATTGTGAAACTTCGTGATATCTCGGAGGGGGCGCTGGTTCAGTCTGGGCTTAGTAGAGGTTGGCGTAACCCGATGTGTGATCTCGTGCTGAGACGTTTGACAACACCGATAAGGGGGTTCATTATATTTTATCTAAGTGTTGTTATTTAGCTCTTCTGAACATACCTAACGAATTTTTCCTTTTTTACAGTTATGAGTATCTATGACTTCCTTTGCATGCCTTCCTTGGATAAGGTTACGATACGGGAGGAGCCACATAGGCTAGACACTTCTATTTTAGGCAGAGTTGCTGATCGCACCACATCACCTGCTCTAGCGGGTACTGTTATCCCTCGTGCTTCCCTAGAGGAAATTGCTGTTACACATCCTGGTCGTAAGGTAGTCACAAAGGCTTATCACGCGGCCAAGCGAAAAGCCTCTACTGGGCCGGAGATATCTACCAATGCGACCAAGAAGACCAGATCGAGTAAGAAAGGGTCTGGAGCGGGTTCTAGCGGACAGTCAGCTGGAGATGGGGTCGAGCAGGCTGATGACGGTACCCTTGTTGATGATGATCAGCGTGATGACGCAGAGTTTGCTATGGAGGGTATGGAGGGCCTCAACAATGTCAGCCAAGGTGAGCATATAAACGTTATCCCACTTTGAACTTTTGATCCGAGCATTGGACTAGATGTGATTTATCCTCCAATTCTTCTTCCAGATAAGGAAGTCGAACCCGATGTTGAGCGTTCTAGGGGTGTGAGGAGAACTACTAGGGCCAGTTTTCGCGCGTCTCATGGTAAGCTTATCTCTTTATTAGCTTCCGCTTCAAATTATACCAAGTCTTTGCCTTATATGTTTTTCCTCTCTTCATTTTTGGTATGCAGGTATTAGCGAGGATGTATCTCCTCGTGATCTGGAGGCTGCGCCAGCTCTTGATGCTCAGCCCCTGGATGCCGATGTTGATGTTGATGAGATTGCTAGTGATGATAATGTTAATCCCTATTATGAGGCTCCGGTTGGTAATACTGATGGGGATGTACTTAAGAGATTTCCTTCATATTGTCCCGAGGCCTTACTACGTCCCATATCCTTATGAAGAAGGCTCCAAAAGTGAGTCTCCCACTTACACCAAAGACGATTGGAAGGAATTTAATGGAGTAAATCTTGATCTGCAGAAAAAAGAGCTTTACAAGGATCCTAAGGCTTGCAGGATTGCCCTTGATCGATTCCCTACACCAGCTGAGACTCATCGGTTGAGAGAGCTTTCTTCATTTGATTTGGCTGATCGTATGCGCGTGTTACAGTGTCAATTGATTACTCACGAGAGCATGTTGAATGCTCGTTATGATCATTCTTTAAAGAACGTTGAGCGTCTTTCAAAACAGTGCGCTCAGCAGACGCAGATCATTAAGAAGCAAAGTGTTGGCCTTAAGAAACAAAATGAGTCTACCGTTCGTGCTAATGAGGAAGTGTCTAGGTTAACGGCTCAGCTGGGGGTTCTGTTGGGAATTAAACTTATCATACTTAGTACTGCTCACAAGTTACAACTGCCAGTATTAACCAGTTAGTACTGCTAGAGTAAGTTAGTACTGCCAGTACTAACTTAAGACTGTTGAATGACTTAAGACTGCTGGTTATAGAGTTACTACTGCTGGTTCAAGATTAATGCTACTGCTAAAATTAATGCTGATTAGTCAAATAGAAGACTGAAGTTAATGTTGCTGCTGAAGTTAATGCTGATTAGTCAAATAGAAGACTGAAGTTAATGTTGCTGCTGAAGTTAATGCTGATTAGTCAAATAGAAGACTGAAGTTAATGCTAATTAACTGAAATTAATGTTGATTAGTCAAACAGAAGACTGAAGTTAATGATGATTGAAGAGATTAATGCTGATTGAGAATTTGACTAAATATTTTGGAAAGTATTAAATACTTAGTCATTGTATTTAATACATTTGACTAAATACTTAGAAAAGTATTGTAAGCCCATTAGGACTCATTGGTGTATAAAAGGAGATCCTAGGGCATCTAGTTTAATAATCTCATTAGCATACACACCACATCAGTTTTCCAATATCTCATAGCAGTTTTCCATAGAATTCGTAGCTTCAAGGTTGTAAACCCTATCACTAAGTTAGAGTGATCGTATTAATATATTGAAGCGTGTTGTGTTATATCTTTGTGTCAATTATAATTCACTGTTTGATTGAATATACTTCTTAGTGGTATAAGCTAGATTCCGCATATCTTATATCATTCAAATCAAAGTTTCATTCTTAGTATTTTTGGATTTATCGAAGGGTGCTAAACCTTACAAGCTAAGGAGTTAAAGATCTATTCATTGGGATCAACAAGTGGTATCAGAGCCAGGTTGAGAAGCTTTGAATAAGAAGAAGAGCATCATACAAACTTTGCATTAATGGCATATACATCTTTAAGAAGTTCTTCCAGTTCAGATTCTGAGGTAGATTCTTATTCTAAATCATGTGTTAAAGCTTATGCTACTCTCAAAGAACAATATGACAGTTTGTCTTCAGATTACAAAAAGTCTCAATTTAATTTAGTAAATTATAAAGCAGGTTTACAGTCTGTAGAAGATATATTAGTACACTATAAGAAAAATGAGGATGTGTTTGAAGAGAGCATTAATGTTTTAAAACTTGAAGTTAGACTAAGAGATAATGCCTTAGATGAATACAAAATGAATTTGGAAAAAGCAGAAAAAGAAAGAGATCAGTTAAAACAAACATTAGAGAAGTTTCAAAATTCATCCAAGTCTTTAAATGATTTACTGGAAAGTCAAGTAATTGACAAGTTTAAAACAGGACTAGGATATAATGCAGCTACTCCTGCAGTAGAAAGTTTTGTGAATTTATCTGATAAATTTGGATCAGATAAGGGATATCATTCAGTTCCCCCACCTCTAACAGGGAATTTCATACCTCGCAAACCTGATCTAACATTTATGGATGAAATAGTTGAAAGTGAAAATTTAGATGTTACTACTGTTGTTACACCTAGTAATGAAAAGACAGTTGAAAATAAGGGTGTGTTCAACACAGTTGAATCTAATACTGTTAGGAGAGAGTGTTGTGCCTCAATTAATGAGGAGTTGGTGTCAGATGGTAAGAAGAAAACTGTTTTTCCTAATGTTTCTAAAATAGAATTTGTTGGACCTAAACAACCAGAAAAACCAGTTAGGAAACCAGTGAAGTATGCTGAAATGTACAGGTCACAAAGGCCTAGGGGAAATCAAAGGAACTGGAATAATCAGAAGTCCCAACAGCTAGGAAGTGACTTTGTGATGATCAAGAAAGCCTGCTATGTATGTGGAAGTTTTGAACACCTGCAGTATACCTGTAAACACAAGAGACATGTTAATGATCAAAAACAGGTTAAACCAGTGTGGAACAACTCAAAGAGGGTGAATCATCACTATTCAACAAGAATAACTCACCCCAATCCAAAAAGAAATATGATTCCACAAGCTATTTTGATGAGGTCTGGGAGAAAAACAATTAATGTTGCTAAGCCAAAAGCAGTACATAATGCTGTTAAGGCTTCAGCATGTTGGGTTTGGAAGCCAAAGAACAGAGTAATAGATCATGTCTCCAAATATAACAATGCATCAATGACTTTGAAAAGATTTGATTACATTGATGCACAAGGAAGATTCAAGTCTGTGATGGCTTGGGTTCCCATAAGAAGATGATTTGGAGGATCCTTCCAAACAGGGGAGGAAAAATGCTCAAATTGATGAAGATCACTTTGGTTCAGATGGATGCACAGACTCAGGGGAGGCATGAGCATGATCAAGAATTTGATGCAGAAATTACTACTGTTGGTGCAGAAGTTGATGATATTGCTGCTGAAACTTATGTGTACATTAGAAGGAGTGCAACAAAGGCTGAAAGATCAAGAAGATAAAGTGTTTGAAAGAATCCTCTCAAAACATAAAGTTTAATTCAAGAAACTTGATGATTTGAAGGTAAATCACAAGTTTAGGGGATGATTGTTAGGAATTAAACTTATCATACTTAGTACTGCTCACAAGTTACAACTGCCAGTATTAACCAGTTAGTACTGCTAGAGTAAGTTAGTACTGCTAGTACTAACTTAAGACTGTTGAAGGACTTAAGACTGCTGGTTATAGAGTTACTACTGCTGGTTCAAGATTAATGTTGCTGCTGAAATTAATGTTGATTAGTCAAATAGAAGACTGAAGTTAATGTTGCTGCTGAAATTAATGCTGATTAGTCAAATAGAAGACTGAAGTTAATGTTGCTACTGAAGTTAATGCTGATTAGTCAAATAGAAGACTGAAGTTAATGCTAATTTACTGAAGTTAATGCTAATTTACTGAAATTAATGCTGATTAGTCAAACAAAAGACTGAAGTTAATGATGATTGAAGAGATTAATGCTAATTGAGAATTTGACTAAATATTTTGGAAAGTATTAAATACTTAGTCATTGTATTTAATACATTTGACTAAATACATAGGAAAGTATTGTAAGCCATTAGGACTCCTTGGTGTATAAAAGGAGATCCTAAGGCATCTAGTTGAGCAACTCATCAGCATACACATCATATCAGTTTTCAATATCTTAATAGAAGTTTTCCATAGAATTTGTAGCTTCAAGGTTGTAAACCCTATCACTAAGTTAGAGTGACCGTATTAATATATTTAAGCGTGCTGTGTTATAACTTTGTGTCAATCATAATTCACTGTTTGATTGAATATACTTCTTAGTGGTATAAGCTAGATTCCGCATAGCTTATATCATTCAAATCAAAGTTTCATTCTTAGTATTTTTATATTCATCTAAGGGTACTATACCTTACAAGCTAAGGAGTTAAAGATCTATTCATTAGGATCAACAAGTGGTATCAGAGCTTGTTGTGAAGCTTTGAATAAGAAGAGCATCCTATAAACTTTGCATTAATGGCATATACATCTTTAGGAAGTTCTTCCAGTTCAGATTCTGAGGTAGATTCTTGTTCTAAATCATGTGTTAAAGCTTATGCTACTCTCAAAGGACAATATGACAGTTTGTCTTCAGATTACAAAAAGTCTCAATTTAATTTACTTATAAAGCAGGTTTACAGTCTGTAGAAGATAGACTAATACACTATAAGAAAAATGAGGCTGTGTTTGAAGAAAGCATAAATGTTTTAAAACTTGAAGTTAGACTAAGAGATAATGCCTTAGTTGAATACAAAATGAAATGGGAAAAAGCAAAAAAAGAAAGAGATCAATAACAACAAACATTAGAAAAGTTTCAAAATTCATCCAAGTCTTTAAACGATTTACTGGAAAGTCAAGTAATTGACAAGTTTAAAACCGGACTAGGATATAGTGTAGCTACTGCAGCTTCTCCTGCAGTAGAAAGTTTTCTAAATTTATCTGATAAGGCTGGATCAGATAAGGGATATCATTCAGTTCCCTCACCTCTAACTGGGAATCACAAAGGCCTAGGGGAAATCAAAGGAACTGGAATAATCAGAAGTCCCAACAGCTAGGAGTGACTTTGTGATGATCAAGAAAGCCTGTTATGTATGTGGAAGTTTTGAATGCATGCAGTATACCTGTAAACACAAGAGATATGTTAATGATCAAAAACAGGTTAAACTAGTGTGGAAGAACTCAAAGAGGGTGAATCATCACTATTCAACAAGAATAACTCACCCCAATCTAAAAAGAAATATGATTCCATAAGCTATTTTGATGAGGTCTGGGAGAAAAATAATTAATGCTGCTAAGCCAAAAGCAGTACATAATGCTGTTAAGGCTTCAGCATGTTAGGTTTGGAAGCCAAAGAATAGAGTAATAAATCATGTATCCAAATATAACAATGCATCAATCACTTTGAAAAGATTTTATTACATTAATGCAAAAGGAAGATTCAAGTCTGTGATGGCTTGGGTTCCCATAAGAAGATGATTTAGAGGATCCTTCTAAACAGGAGAAGAAAAATGCTCAAATTGATGAAGATCACTTTGGTTCAGATGGATGCACAGACTCAGGGGAGGCATAAGCATGATCAAGAATTAGATGCAGAAATTACTACTGTTGGTGCAGAAGTTGATGATATTGCTGCTGAAACTTAAGTGTACATCAAAAGGAGTGCGTCAAAGGCTGAAAGATCAAGAAGATGAAGTGTTTGAAGGAATCCTCTCAAAACATAAAGTTTAATTCAAAAAACTTAATGATTTGAAGGTAAATCACAAGTTTAGGGGAGGATTGTTGGGAATTAAACTTAGCATACTTAGTACTGCTCACAAGTTACAACTGCCAGTTAGTACTGCCAGTACTAACTTAAGACTGTTGAAGGACTTAAGACTGCTGGTTATAGAGTTACTACTGCTGGTTCAAGATTAATAATGCTATTGAAATTAATGTTGATTAGTCAAATAGAAGATTGAAGTTAATGCTGCTGCTGAAATTAATGCTGATTAGTCAAATAAAAGACTGAAGTTAATGATGCTGCTGAAGTTAATGCTGATTAGTCAAATAAAAGACTGAAGTTAATGCTGATTGACTGAAATTAATGCTGATTAGTCAAACAGAAGACTGAAGTTAATGATGATTGAAGAGATTAATGCTGATTGAGAATTTGACTAAATATTTTGGAAAGTATTAAATACTTAGTCATTGTATTTAATAAATTTGACTAAATACATAGGAAAGTATTGTAAGCCCATTAGGACTCCTTGGTGTATAAAAGGAGATCCTAGGGCATCTAGTTGAGCAACTCATCAGCATACACATCATATCAGTTTTCAATATCTCAATAGAAGTTTTCCATAGAATTCGTAGTTTCAAGGTTGTAAACCCTATCACTAAGTTAGAGTTATCGTATTAATATATTGAAGCGTGTTGTGTTATAACTTTTTGTCAATCATAATTCACTGTTTGATTGAATATACTTCTTAGTAGTATAAGCTAGATTCCGCATAGCTTATATCATTCAAATTAAAGTTTCATTCTTAGTATTTTTGGATTTATCCAAGGGTACTAAACCTTACAAGTTAAGAGTTAAAGATCTATTCATTGGGATCAACAGTACCGCTCCATGAATAGCAGGTAAAGTGTTGTTCCATTCACGATCAAGAGTAGGAGGCTTGGCTAGTTTTTGAAACCAATCAGGATGTTGAGATGTCTCTTCATCAGATTATTCTTTAGTAGCTCTTATATCAAACTCTTGATGTGTGGGTTCTTCCAAATCTTTGTCGGTGTGCATTGGCTCCTCTGTATGAGCAAACTAGGCAGCTGACTTGTGTTGAGATTTGGACCCATCAGTTGACTTGCTAGTTGTCTTGGATGTCTTTTCCTTTGGAGCACTTGTTGACTCTGGTTCTTTTCTAGCTCGTCTTCTCTTAGACCCCTGGTTTGATCCAGCAGAGGGTTCTTCATCTTTATCCTCATCATCTTTGTATCTTTTAAACAAGACAGTGTCACCATAAGTGTCAAGAATGAGCTTGTCGCTTTCGTAAGCTTTAACCAATGCCTTTTAGAGATTCTTTTGTTCATTGGATCTGTTGATTGACTTATTGCTCTCCATCTTTTCAATGAGAATCTTCTTTAGCTCTAATTCAGACAGGTTGGCAGCTATAGCAAGAGATGTCTTGGATTCAGTAGATGAACGAGTCATAACCTCAGCTTTGAGTTGTTCGTTTACTGTCTTCATAATTTTTGACAAAATCTTGGAGACTTGTGCCTTAACTTGTTCTTTGACTTGGTCCTTGATTATTTTCTTTATGTTACCATCAAGTTTATTGAGAAAGTCTTTGTTTTCAGCTTGAGCTTCATCTCTGAGTCTGTTTGATTACAATTGAACAGCTATCTTGACGGCTTCATTCATCTTGTTTGCAAGGTATGCATCAACAATGCCGGGAATGGAAGAAACTGTTTCAGCAAATTGGTTCATTTGCTTGAACTCAAAGAATTCAGTTTCCAGAGTTTTAAGTCTATGGTCAAACCCAAATAAAGATCCAAAGTTAGGAAGATCTTACAGGGAGAAGCTTGGACCAATTGTTGGTGTGGGAACTGGTGTTTGTTGCATATGTGTGAGGAGAAGAGTGGGTGGTGAAGGAAGAGTTGTTGCAAACACAAGAGGTGGCTCAACAATATTTGTGACCAGAACATCTACCAGTGAAGTTGCCTCAGTGTTAAATATTGAGTCAATACCTGTATCTGGTCTGGGGTTGAGCATGTTAGACATGAATCCAAATGACACAGAAGAACTCTGTTGTTGACCTTTAGGATTGATTGGAGCAATGAGTATCACATGAGTATCTTTTGTTTCCTGAGTTGCTTGAACATTAGGCAATGGAGCATCTGTCATCATAGTTTCGATTCCCTCCAGATTGACGTTCAGATCCCTATATAATTCATTCCCTTCATCCTCTTCATTGTTTGCTACTTCATTCATCGTTTCATCCTCAATGTTCACACCATGAACTTCTTCATCATCATTATTGTCATTATCATCATCTTTTTCATTCACATTCACTTCATCCTCATCGTCTTCTTCACTTGACTTCCAAGAGATTTGTTCATCATCGGATCCATATGTTAGTACATCGGGAACCCCTGGTATATCACCAGTTCCTTCATCTGCACCTGAACCACTGGCGTGAGAGCTATGAGTATACTTTGAAAATTTGCTCTTCTGGTCGGGTAACTTAGTAAATACATAATGGTTCTTTTGGTGCTCTTTAAAACATATAGACTTAAGAGAAAATATGAGAAAATTTTGTTTCATTCATATCATAGTAGAAGAAACAATACATCAATAATATCTAAAGTCACCTCCAGAGCAAGTCTATACTTTGAAAATTGCTTCTCCGGTAGGGATACATAGTAAAAATAAAGGTACTATGGTGCTTTACATGTAGACCAACCTTCGGAGGTTATAAGGCATGACAGGTCCCTGGTATCTCTTCCCACCTCCATGTTACTTAGACTAATGAGCTCCCTTTGGAAATTGCTTGGATAACTTTGTTAAAGGGTCCAATTCCCAAGTGGGTCTGCTTGCCTGTGTTAGCAGCTTGTATGCTTCATATTTTTCTATAGTTACAATCTCTCCCACTTTGAAACTCCACATGTCACACCCTTTTTTGCTATGTTATACTTCTCGACTTGTTGCTTGTACCTGGCCTCCCTTATAGCTGCTATTTATCTTCGTTCTTTCAGCATGTCTAAGTTTAGGCGAAGCTCCTGATCATTAGTTTTTTCATTCAAATTAGATGTTCGGTGTGTTGCAACCCATGTCCAATCTTACTGGGATGACGGATTACTGGTAACAATAGGTTATGCCTGAAATGTGTTTCACAAATTGCTAGTCTTCTTAATTCCTCTCAGGGCTTTTGTTTGCCATATACTTTCCACTGCTTCATTCCCTTGGGGGTGATAAACCGAAGTAGAGATTAACTGGATCTTGAGCTTTTCCACCCACTTCTTGAAAGGATCATTCACAAACTGAGTTTCATTATCTGTGATGATTGTAGCTGGGATCCTAAATCGGCAGACAATATTATCCCAAGTGAAGTTGCACCATTCTTACTAGTAATGGTAGTAATTGGCTTCGCTCCAATCTCCTCATTGAGTAAAGTAGTCGGTTGCCACGATTAGATACTTTACCCTTACACTAGACCCTCACCGGGGAGAGGTCTCTCTCATGTCATACCCCACTTCATAATAGAGGTCATGCTGATTGTTACTGAGCTATCATGTCTTTCGAGAGGAAGGTGTAAGAGTAAGTGGATCTTAGGGAGTCTGGGTACAGATGCTGTGGCCTGGTAGTCAATCACATGGCTCTGATCGTTCCTTTGCATCTCCTATGCTTAACAGCGGCGGTAGTTTCCAAGTTCTCATGGCACTTAGCCTCCAACTTGTCTAGGGCTCGTACTTGCATTCAGGCTATTGAGCCCATATGTAACTTCTCTAATAAATATACTTCGGCTTGCAAGGGGACCCACACACCTCAATCAATCTGGGATCAAGTAAGACTTCCTATATAGGACTCCATCTTCCATTGTATAACTGTGTCTATAATTTTTTCCATCAAGATGTTACCTACCTAGGAACAGTCAACTTAGGATCTTTTGTCAGGATTCGTTATCTAGATTGATTTGGGATTCGTGATCATCAAGTGGGGCCTTCTTCTTCAACCACCATATTAACTTCTTGCGCTTCGACAGAGCGCTCGTTCAGCACCTCCACTAGTACTTCTTTAGATAAGTGATCGAATTGCAAACACGGACTGGCCAGCTATCTAAGGGAGGCTGTCGGCCTTCGTTTTTCTTTGCTCTTTAGGATTTCTACCCTTGCACTTTGAAGATTTGGAGGAAGTCCCTTTCAGTCTGGGGGTGTTATCCACCTTGGTGTAGCATTAATTCTTGTTGAAGGTGTCTGCTAGAACGTCTTGCCAAGTCCTGGCGCCCTTTTTAATCGCTACCCTTGGTACTATGTTCTGCCATAAGCCCCTAAACTCAACAGCCTACTCTTTCTACCTTCCGACGCTCCAAGGTGTTCTCAGTAACTTTCCTGATTGGGCTGTTCATTTATGACTTGATCGGTGGAGTTGGAATCCCTCCTTAACCGACTATAAGCCCCTAACTCAACAGCCCACTTTGCTAACCTTCCTGACGCTCCCGAGTTGTTCAGCACTTGCCCGATTGGGCTGTCAGTTATGACCTTGATCGAGTGAGCTTGGAAATACCTCCTTAACCGTCTGGTCGCGTGAACTAGGGCCAGTTTCCATTGGAGCATAGTTTGTTTCTGCCGCTTGCAAAGATCGACTAACATAGTGTATAGGCATTTGCCTCCCATCCCTTTCTGTGAGGAGCATCATGCTAACCGCCTTATTCGCTGCGGCCAAATACATCATCAGGGTCTCGCCTTTCTTTGGGGTAGTGAGAGTTGGCAACTCAGATACCAATTTCAGATGATTGAGGGATGCCAATTTCCCACTTAGATATTGCAATTGTTTAAGAGTACTTAGTGAGGGCATGTCCATGACAGCCTTTGTTTTTTTAGGGTTGGCCCTTATCCCTTCTGAAGTAACTATGTATCCCAAGAACTTTCCCTCCTTCATATCGAACGAACATTTCTTCGGGTTGAGTTTCATGTTTATCATTCAAAGGGTGGAGAAGGTTCGTTCTATATCTTTTATGATGTCTTGTTCAGTCCTGCTTTTGATCACCATATCGCCCACATACGCCTCTAGGTTTACCCATATCTGCTCCTTGAAGGCAGAATCGACCAGCCTCTGATATATCGCCCCCGCATTCTTGAGACCAAAATGCATCTTCTTATAACAGAAGACTCCTTTCTCCATATGGAAAGTCGTCTTCTCATCATCCTTCTTTGTCATCTGTATTTGGTGATATCCCTTATAAGCATCCAAGAAATACTTATAATGGAATCCCATCAG